>CM056993.1:310259399-310504399 GCA_029891345.1 Dryococelus australis
ACTAGAGCAGTAGGTATATGGGTCGAGCAGTAGGTAAGGTTGACCGAGCAGTAGGTAGCTGAGTAGGTAGTTAGAATTCTAGGTATATGGGTGGAGCGATGCGTGGTGGGTAAAGTGGTGGGTAAGTGCATAGAGCAGTAAGTAGGTGGGTATATTTTTAGATAAGTGAAGTGGTAACTAGTTGGGTAGGTAGGTAGAGCAATGTGCGAGTGGGCAGGTAAGTGGGTGAATGGTGCAATAGGTAGGTGGGTGGGTGGAGTGATAGGTAGGTAGAATGTTGGGCAGGTAAAATAGAGTGATAGGTAGGTGGTTAGATAGGCAGAACGTTGGGTACGTAAATAGAGTGGTAGGTACGTGGATAGAGCAGTGAGTATATGGGTTGAGTGGTGGGTAGGTGAGGACGTGGGTATCGCAGTGGGTAGGTGTGTAGGTATGTAAAGCTTTGGTTGGGAGAGTAGGTAGAGCAGTGGGTAGGTAGGTAGGTTGGTTGTTAGATATGTAGATAGATAGAACAAAGGGTTGGTGGGTAGAGAAGGGAGTAGAGTTTAGGGTAGTGGGATGAGTAGAGCAGCACATAGGTGAGTAGGTAGTTAGAGTGGTAGGTAGAGTAGTGGATAGGAGAGTAGAATTTTAGGTAGATGGGTACAGCAGTAACTAAAGCAGTTGATGGGTAATTATAGAGGAGGGTGAGATTTTAGTAGGTAGGTTGTTAGGTGGATAGAGCATTGTGTTGGTGGGGAGATGAGTAGAGCAGTGGGTTTGTGGGTAGGCGCGTATGTAGGTAAGTATGTGGAGTCGTGGGTATGTGAGTAGAGCATTGTTTAGAGTGGTGAGTAGAGCAGGAGGTGGTAGGGTAGTTGGATAGGTGGGTGGAGCAATGGGTAGGTGGGCAGGTAGGTGGGAAGGTACGAAGAGCAGTGGGTGTGTGGGTAGGTATAATGGTAGGCAGTTGGTTAGATGGGTAGATGAATAGGTATGTGTGTAGGTTAGTAGAACTTTAAGAATGTGGGTAGGATAGTAGAGTTAAAGGTGGGTAGGTAGGTAGAGTGTTGGGTAGGTGGGAGGGTGTGTAAAGCTGTTTGAAAGTGTGTTGGTAGGTGGGTAGACCATTGGGTAGGTGGGGAGGAAAGTAGAGCTGTTGAAATGTAGTTAGATAGGTAAAGTGAAAAATAGGTGGGTGTGTAGTCAAGTTAAGTAGTGATTCTGTATGTAGTGTTGTGGGTAGGTGGATATGGTGCCGTGTAGAGGTTAAAGTAGAGCAGTGGGTAGGTAGATCGAGTTGTTAGAGTTGTGGGTAGGCGCGTAGAGCAGTAAGTCGTTAGTAGAGTAGTGAGTAGGTGGGTAGAGCAGTATTTGGTTACTGGTATTTGGGTAGGTAGAACAGTGGGTACATGGGTGGAGTGGCGGGTAGATGTGTAGAGCAGTAGGTGGTTAGGTAAGAGGGTAGGTATGTTGGTAGGACAGTGTGTAGGGGAGAAGGTAAGAAGATCAATGGGTTTGGGGTTTGTGGGTAGGTATAGCAGTTGGTAGGTGTCTGTGAGTAGTGTATAGAGTGGGAAACAAGATTGCGGCCAGAAACAATATGGCGGCTAGAACCAAGATGGCGGACAAGATGGTTGTCGAGAATATGTGAGAGGTGGAATCCAAGATGGTGGATGTCGGGGTCGAATGATAGAGCATGAAGAAGTGGAATCCAAGATGGTAGACACCGAGGTTGAATGAGAGAGCATTAAGAAATGCAATCCAAGATGGTGGGCACCGAAGTATAATGATAAGCATGAAGAAATAAAATTCAAGATGGCGGCAGGAACCGACGAAAACCAAGATGGCGGCCGGAAATAACGTGATACAAGGTGGCGACGGTCGAAGCCAGTCCCTCGACCCCTTGTCCCAATAGCCCCTTTTTTCCTACTACTTATGTCCATCATTAATATGGTTTGGACTAAATATTAATGCAAGCATTCCTAAGACAAGTGCAGGTATGCCATTTTTAAATCATTTAAATATTCATGTACTTTGAGAATTAATTAAATAAATAATTGTGTAACAAAAATAATTATCATGAACATTTATATAGTTACCCTTTTGAATAGCAATTAATTACTAGTACTTAGCTGTAATGGTGCATATTCGTTGCAACAGCACTGTAGTCTGGATTCCATCATAATCCTTTTTTTGTTTCCGAATACGCCAGGAACCGGGTGAAAATCACAAGCTTCCAGTAAAAGCTGGAAGACTAGTTGGCAGCATCCATACTTCGTGATCGCAAAATAATAATTTGCCATAAATTAAGGGCTCAGCAACGCTTACTTATGACTTCTTGACTGCCCTTCAACATTCCTTTTTTCCCTTTTCATTACTATTAAAAACGTTCCTAACAGTGAAAACAAAATGTGTATATCAGACAAAATGTTCATGTTTCCCTATTATGATTGGCACTATTAGCGAGTGTCGCTCCTTTGACAAGTAAACAAGTGGTTTCTTTTTAAACAACGTACTACAGAGACTGATATAGTTCGTTTAAAACATCGATTCTTAGTATAAAAATTATTTCCAATGATTACCATATTTCATATTTCGGAAACAGTTTCACTGGCAAGGAGAAAGTTAGCAAAATGGAAATATTCACATAAACTAAAGTCTTTTCAGCAATGCAATTACGCTGGTAACACATTCTGAAATATTAATTTGAATTGCTTAGTTGGCCAGAAAAGATACAAAATAAATATAATTAACATTTTAAATTACTGATACAGGTAAAACATTCACAGATTCATACATGTTACAACATTATTGTAAAAAGAACACTGGAGGGCGTTTACTGTTACAGAATATAGCTGATACTCAATATTTTACTACGGGCAAGTATATTTATAACAATCCGAACCGATCACAAATAAACATAATTTCTTCACTTACCGCCGGCTTAAAAACAGCTTCTTTGGAACACTAGCAAACCTTGCAGAGGAAATTTCCCGTATACCAAACTCCCAAAAAGGAATCTCGCTGTCTCCCCAGCCTGGGTAGAATACACTTAACCCAAGGCTTACCCAATATTCGAACACGGAACATCTTGGTCCGACGGTGGTTGGCAACTTCACTACAACCACCGCGAACCTCAGTTGTCTTTAAAACTTCGTCTTCCGGCGCGGATACACGGAAAGGGCGATGCGATGTCCAGCAATTTCACTAGAATTTCACTGTTAAATGTATGCATGTTATAGGGTTTCTGCACAGGGCGCACGCAGTGATTTTTCCAACACAAGTTTTTGCAGTTGTTTCTTAGTCTAAAAATTCGTCCTAATTATCCCAGCTGCTGTTATCGAGTAACGTCCTAGAGACTTTACGGTTAACAAGTCAATTTTCGTCACCAATGTACAGCGGCTTCGACTTGGGCGGCCACTAAGTATTTACACTAGCAGAATTATTTATTTTTTACCTCAAAATTGTGGTCGTGCGGAGATCCGATAAAGACGGAAAGTACACCCTAGTTCAATTCGGCAAACATAATCTGTGTAACAATAAAAAATTATTTATATCTTAGCTACCCCTTTCTTGAATGTACGATATGAAAAGCAAACGCGCAGCGGCGGGTGATTTTTTTTTCTTCCGTAGCAGTCGAAGTGTTGATTTGGACGAGCATACAGTGCCGCTGAAAGCTCCACAACGAAGTTAAATACGTTGCATAACATAGGAGATGCCAACTTTGTCCTGCAAAGGAGATTACAAACGGCCGCCAGAAAGAAATCAAATAAGGAAGTCCTAATGCTGCGACCTGAGGGCGGTTTCCCCCTTGGGAGAACAAGAAACCTTTCTTAATCTGAATTCCTTTGGAAAGAAAGGCTTTATGAGGTTTCTTTGCTGTCTGCGGACCCCGTCCGCATTTTCTCTCTACTCAACTACTGCCAAGGGGATTTATCTGATTTTTTTTAAATATTTAACAGTATGACAAAATTACGCTGATACATTCAAATGTCTGGACCTAATGGACTGTTAAACATTACACTTATTAAAGTCCTAACTAACGTAGGTTGATGCTACTCTGAAAATATGGTTATAAATCGATGCTATAATTTGTGTAAGGATTTGTACGAATTATACAAAAACTCAGTTTTTGATTCTGTGCAAGAATACAAAAAAAATTACCTATAGTATAAACTATATGGTTTATTTAAATTATAATATTATATATAATTTAACCACTTCTAGTATAATTTATATACCCCCAAATGATCAAAAGGACATTGGTGAAAGTGTCACAATGGGCGTGGGCTTATCTGGTGTTTTCCAAGCAAATTACTTTAAGTACATAAACCCCCGACCCCTCCAAAATAAAAACGTCTATCAAAGGGATGAAGTGAATACAGGAAAATAAATAAGCATAAGTTAAAAAAATTCTGGTAATTTTGGAAATCACAAACACAGAAACCCTGTTACTGACATGTTACCCAACCAAGAAGGAAAAAAGCGATGCAGATATGCAGTAAATGAGCAGAAGAAAAATTCCATACAATATTTAGTTACACAATTTTCGCCAAGGGAAGACAAAGTATCTCAATGTTTTATAAACAGAGTATATCTAAATTCGACCGACAAATTTCGGCTGTAGGTTAATCACGAAAAAATAAGTTGAAAACATTTGTACAACCTACGGTATAAAGTGAATACTAAGGGTAGTACCCATCTTTGATTTTGGACCTGGAACACTTTATTGTTGCAAATATTGAAGATAATATTTTATATTGAACACCGATTGTCTGGATAATGGTTAAGTGAACAAAGGTTTTCAAACACCACAACTTTTGTTGCTGTCATCAAATTATTTCATGTAAATAATCACTGTTACTACTACTATTTCGGACTAACATCCATGTCGTGGTAGCATATTCGAGATTTAAAGGAGATGAATAATTAATACTCATGTCGCAATTAACAAAAATGTCACCTTGTGTAAATACCCTAAACCTCACCGTTTTCGAGTAATTCGTGTTTTACTTTCAAAATAATATTTACCAATACCTGGCAGGTGAGGCACGCACAATACCTAATAACACACATTTGCGGCTATTAAAGGGAGGGGAAGATTCCAGAGAGAGAGGTACATTACAGTGGCACTGTAATAAACTTTTTTTTTAATACAACTTCAAAATGCGTTAAAAAAAAAAAAACATTATTGTAGTACTCAGTCATATTTACATTTTTCCAACCTTCATTTCAACCCACTGCTACAGCTGTTATCTGTCAGAGGTCTAGTCTGTTAGCCTGGCTTCGTTAAGATGCGTTTAAGACTTCCTGTGGATAGCTGCTCCTGGAGTTAAGTAAAAAACCTTTAAAAATTAGTAATATTTATTTTGGAGGACTAAATCAGATCAACAGGATTAAGATATACGGTAAACGTGTTGTAAACATCGATACCAGAGTATGCGAGCATGTGGTACAGCAACAGAAAAGTCTTAACACAATGATGATAGAAAGGATTAAACGAAAAAAATATACCGTACAATGTCAGCGAACATGCGAAAATAAGGGAGTCGAACTCGGTTCGAGGTGAAGATGACAAGTCTGGCCACCACCACCTCGGATCCACAATAAAGTCACGCATATTTATAGAACTGATTCGGCTACAGGCACAGTACTTTGTATTCAGCAACGTGCACTTGCAAATAAAAAAACCATGGCGAAATGAATGTACTAGAACCGCAAGCGATAGTTTATTAACAAATAAAAACATGCTGAGGTGACGCAAGGTTTAATACAATGACCCAAATACCTGGTCAGTTCCCCTCACATTGATCTTTCTGAGGAGCGATATAGATAGTATGAAAGATTGATGAAGAACGTCCTGGTGCACAAGAGAAGAGCTTCTGTAATAATGATAACAATGCCTAGGAGAAGACTCGTCTGAAGGGTAGGTACAACTGACACGAGAAGGAAGCCCAATACTACCACCATTCAAACAAGAAACTACCACAAACGTATACAACAGCATTCTTCCAACGGAAACGCAAGCCAGTGCCGTAGCTAATTTATGTTCTACTAGAAAGCAACTTAGTAAATTTCATCATTCCAGATAAAACTTTTACAACAGGTCACTTTACTAGCAACAAACACTCATTTTCAAAACAAAATTGCTCACCATGAACGAATCGCGCGAGTACAATAAAGGTTGCCACACAGTATCGTCATAGCAGCCCAACATGTGTCCCATTTGCGGTTAATGCAGATTGCTTGTGCGGATGTACCCTTAGGGACCATACATGTCCCGCCATCATTCATACAGTAGCTGCAAGAAACTTAAGAGGCCTTAGTATAAGCTGTTCATGATAAAGTGAGCACTTTTAAAATCAACCTTAGGAGAAAAATCACTGCCCTGCCTGCATATATTATAACGGGCGCACTGAGTGACATAGGCCCAGTAAAGTTGGTAACGATGGATGGAAGATAGTTCCATATCTTGTCAAATTAAAATGTGTTAGGTAACCATTTGTAACAACTTAAAATTATTTCTTACGCTTTGTACTTTTTTAATGTACTACCGAAGTGTAAAAAAGAGCATATTTGCAGGATATTTGCTTTTCTAATAATTTCAAAGTTCCGCTTGATCGACACAAGAATAAAGTGTGATATTCATGACCGTGTTAATTTTACATAAGGCGGAATAATACGCAACGTGCATATAAGTAGATCCTAAGCAGGGCTTTCAAAAGTGCTCATTTTACCGTGAACAGCCTTGAGCAGTGTGAACCACAGAGTTAATTTCAGTGAACACGCAGCATGTCCAGACGATGTATCCGACAAGCCTTTACCCAACTGGATGAGTTTGAGAGAGGCCGCATCGTAGGCCTCCGAGACAAGTTGGACGTTTCGGCGCATTGTTCGCCTCTTAAACCGTTCTCCCTACACTGTGAGTCAGTATTTGACGCAGTGGGATGATTGGTCACTCACACTAAAAAAGAAGGTTCGGGTCGATCCCGGCAGACCACCAGCAGGGAGAAACGTTCAATCGTGCAACACGCTGTGGGCCTAGCTGCACCCCATCCAGGGACATGTCATGGCAGCTCGGGATACGCCTGTGTACACCATTACCATATCAAGGCGCCCAGCAGGGCGAGATCTGTCGCCGTGGCATACCTTACCACATTTACACCTACAACCGGAGCATTTCCGAGCAACCGTGACCTTCTGCCGGGAACGGGCAACATGTCAGCTTGCGGATGGGCAGCATGTCAGCTTGCGGATTGGCAAAGAGTGATGCTCAGCGACGGATAACAGTTCTGCCTGGATACAGACGACCGCAGAATTAGAGTCTGGAAAAGACTTGGACAGCGCCGTGATCTATGATTCATTGTAGAGCGGCACACCGCCCCAACGAGAGGTGCCATGGTGTGGGGAACCAATAACTACGATTCCCGCACCGTACTGGTGGTGACTGAAGGATCACTAATGGCGCGGCGATACGTCCAGGAAATTTTGCTTTCATGCGCGTTCCTCTTACTGGTGCAGCTTGACAACTCCATTTTACAACAAAATAAAGGCCGGCCTCACACAGCACAGGTATCTCTCGCCTATCTTCGTGGTGTCAACATGTTTTCTTGGCCAAGAGGGTCCCCAGACCTCTCGCCCATCGAGAACGTTTGGGATCAGAGTGAACGGCAACTTCGGCCAGCGGCAACTACGGTGGGTTTGTAGGGTGAATTGCGCCAGCTGTGGCTGGATTTTCCTCAGAAGAACATCCACGTCTTTATGCCTCCATGCCCAACCTTATCTCCGCCTGTCTTTGTGCTGTGGGTGGTCTAACATCATATCAAGTGCATCCTGCAAGTGTTAAGTCGCCTATAATACACTCTTGGTGTGCTACAATATTTTGATGTTTTCTGTATATACTACCATGTCCTGTGTCTGTACCCTCTTATATGCCCTTACGATGGCACCTTTAGAACGATCTTTTTTTTTTTTTGCAAATGAGTATATTTAACCTCATACGGCACTAAACGATTAATGAACTAGTAATTAATTCTCATATTTTAGTCGGTACGTCGTTTTACTGCCAAGTATGCTAAAAAAAAAAAAGGGACACAAATGTTTGTAACATCAGCTGGCAGTTTCTATAGTTACATTGTAATGCATTCAACAAAGAGTAACAAGAACATGTAGGTCCGATGTTCCGTGAGTCGGTAAGCTTACACAAGATACACACATTTCATTCATCAACATTTCCGAGTTTGGTTAATCAGGTCTTGTTAACGTCCGGTAGTTCACATTGATTAGGTTACGTGAGGCCTAAATGATTATACTCAACCGGTCCGATATTACAACATGCATTCCATTCTACACAGGAATATCGATACATTAATGTTAGGACGAAACATGATCATCTTACCTTACAGTCTGTATACAGCAATTATGGTCTGGAGGTTGATTTATTTTAAGTAAATGGTGGCAAATGGCACGTACGTAGTTAACTTTCAAAATTTTATAACAGCGACAAACTCCAAGTAGAAAATTGCTAAAAGTCGTTTAAAGGTTACAGTACATTTCAACTTCCGGTACTTGCGCTGTCAGCATAACACTGCTTTCATTGGTAACGGTACTAGTTTCCACTACGGGTTTTATCGCGCAAACACTGGGCGTGTCGATATCGGCATGTGGCGGAAGTTGTCAGCTGCACTGCGGTACTTTTCCTTTGTGGTTTGGTTTCCCTTGACCTCTCCAACGCGAGAGCGTGCTCTCGGTACGATTCCGATTAGTTACGAGTCGCACGGGTCAGCGAGTTAAGTTACCAATACTGTCTTTTCACATAATTGCGTACGAAAAATTATCACAATTTTCTTTTACGTTACGAACATGTATTACAAATAGGGCAACTAATTGTAAATGGCGATAGGCATAGAAGCCTAACCAGCAAATCCCGACATAGTTATGATTACAAATGGTTATTAAAATAACTATAATTACTATCATAGATATAAATATTCTACGAATTGTAACATGCAATAGCATAGTAATACGAACACGTCCAGTTGATTTTGTAGGTATACATCAGTTGACACGTAACCTCTGTGAATAACTCCCAAAATATATTGACATTTTTTCTATGTACGTAATAATAAGTTTTAATTTATGAATATGTTTGTGTGTACAGTTGGTATTATTGTTTTCACAACCAAGATCATAGTTATTTTGAAATTAAAGCGGTTTATATATTTATTCCCAAATAACTGCCCGCATTGTGAAATCTATTTAAAAACCTGCTTTTGTCGGTTTTTACCAAAAAGCCGTTTTCGGTGAAATAAGGTTTTTGAAATTTATTTTATGACGACTTCACTTTACTTAACGCATTTCATATTTATACTTCCCGACAATTCAAATAAGTTCAATTATGCAAATAGTTTTACAGAATTTTCTGTAAAAATGTTTCCCTACATAGCTAGCTAATTTTTTAAGCCATTGAAAAACACAAACACGCATTTAAGAGCAAGAATATCCTCTTTATAGATTTCCGTTAAAAGAAATAACGAGTAAAAGCAGCCTATTGTATCCAGTGATCAATGATAAAGCGTAGAAACAAATGGACTTCCTGGGTTGGAAATTGGTTACTGTCCCCTGGTACCGTAAACGGTATACGGCTTTTCCTCCCGTAACGAGAACTCTTAACCACGAATTCTCTGACGTAGGCAATACTCTCTCTCTCTCTCGCATATTGAGTAATGTGAAGAGGATTAATTCATTATTATTAAAACCTCATAATTTCACTGATAATTTTGTAAGTACGAAAGAGAAACTAAATATAACAACACTGTTTTTTAGTACACAATAATTAGAAATGGTTTTTTAAAAATTTATAACCCATAGAGGTAACTCAATTTTAGATGAGTCAACTTATAGGCTATACAGGTGTCAGGTAATTCGCGAATACGGACTGCATCACACGAATCTGTGATCAAAACCAAGTACAAAATCCCTTAGGTAAAAATACACAAGGTCCTTCGTTTACGAGAAAAACATTTAAGGTCCGAAACCATTGTGGCAAACATGTGGTATTCCAATTAGATAAAGGTGTGGTGATGTGGCAATGCTGCAACTAATGTGTCAGTCGTCAGGCACACGGCAAGGGAACGAGCCAAGCTCAGTAGTGCCAAAGAGACCATGGAGTTCGCATGCAATGAGTACTGGGGCATGGCAATGGCCATGAGTGCATCCGACGCCAAGCTCTGTGCATTCTGCATGCACCCAATGTGCAGAAAAGTGCACTGCTATAGACAGAGAAGACTTCGAACACCTGTTAGGAAGTTTCGACGTTTGGTATGTTTATTCTGAATGCTGTGCTTAACGTGAAACAAAGTCGTTTTATTTACTTTAATGCCGATTTTCTTGTAAACTATGGGTCGTAAGCCATTTTGACCAAAGAGTATGTTCTACGAACTTTTGATCACAGACCCGGACATCCTCTATTGCCACCATTAGGTCTCATTCCGATACGTGCAAAAATACAAAACATTTCAAGCTAAGAGTATATTATTAAGCTGCTGCTGTGTTAAATTTGACGGCCGGCCAAACAACTTATTATTTTACTAGCGACCCGCCACGGCCTCGCTCGGGTGCGATTTACAAATGTGGCGTTGTTTAGGTTTACAGCTCGTATATACACTAAATTCTTAAGGTAACTTACATAGGATTAATACTGTGTTGTTCAAAACCTCAAGTGAATCCTCAAAATGGTTACAGAGGGCCATCCTTAAAAGATAAACATATGCTGCCGCGGACCTTTTTGTAGACGTTTTTGAGATCTAATATTCTGTAGCACATTAGTTCGGCGATCTCTTATGGTGTAGTCAGCGTAAGCCATGTAAGAGCCCGAAAAGCGGCTTTTTCCGACTGTATTAATGTATTATATACCTAAACCTTCCTCAAGAAATTCTCTAAATGATGGTGAAAAAACGCATCAAAATCCATCAAGTAGTTTAGACTACACAGATGCACGCGGCCGGGCGACTTCATATATATATATATGCTACTAGTCTTAACTTGTACACTGTTAGGACAGATGCATTGTGAAGAAGATATTTTCCGAAGTTACTATTAATTTGTTCCGCATATAAGCCCAACATAAGGCAGATGGTGTTTCTAAAGATCTCCAAGATGACATCTGACGCAGATATACACAAACAAGAACACTTCAATACGCGCATTAGCATAGTGGGGCCTTTTATCTTGTCCCTGGTGTGCAAACGATCGCCTCATGTGGCGTAAAGGTCGGGACTATTAATGTTCGAGCTCAACACACGTCGCGAGTTAAATTCAGGAAGAAGTCAGTGTACCCAGTAGTTCCGGAGGTCACTACAAGCCTACAGTACAACCTTCAACCTTTCTGTGGGAAGCCGTACAACGCGAGCTTAAATTATTTTTCACGTACCTTTAATTTTTCAGTATGACGAGTTTGCGAACTGGTACTCAGCACTGCAGCAGCCATCCGTCTTACGGGGAGAGAGGATTCCTACTGGCGTAGGCTTGTCCTCGAACAGTTAGGATGTGTGAGCGGAGGAAGTCGGACATATTCACAGCTGACCGACGGAACTAACTACTCACACGGCGGATACCGGCTACTACGTCACTTATAGAGAAGTTTCGTGTCGCACGGGGTTCCCGAGATGAGTAGGCCCTTATCGCAGAGTGCTCTCTTCCTCTTCGCTTCGCTTCCTGGCGACTCTGTTACCGCGATTTCATTTGGAACGTAATGATCCAGACTTTTTAATGTTATGAGTGATAATTTTTTATCTTTCCGTTACATACGGTCCATATTTACTGGGTTTTTTTTCACGAAACTAACCATTAATTTTCCAGATTTTTTAAATTTTTTAACTGACTTCATTTTGAAAATAAAGTACGTTTATCGCAGCTCTTTTAATTCGTTCTGTGAACCAGGTGTCTTGGCAGAGCTGATGTTATGGTGTGATATCCTGGTGATTGAAATCATAACAATGCACATGTTAGTAATGTGTTCACTGAGATGCATACCACTCAAAATTTTATTAATTTATTCCCCAGTGGCTTTGTTATGATGCAAGAAATATCGAATTCAATATCACCATTGCGAAACTAATTTTTACACCAACGACGTGCCGCCAAGTGAAGGAAGATACAACACAAACGTCAAGAGATGGATTTTAAAATAATTACAAAATTGAGGAAAAAAGACTTTATAGGAATCGTAGCGGTCAGAGGCCTCAACCAGGGGGGGGGGGGGAAAACGTATTGTACCTATGCTACACAGTAAATTGAGCTTATCTTGGAACTGGTAGTCTTGTCGATATTCGGTGGCATTACCCACTTCACGCGGACACTACTTCAATTACCATCAGAGAGCTATATTAAAATAAACTTTCCTTTTTCTTTGATAATAACTTGATTAGATATCCTTTAAAGAGAAAAGGGCAAAAAAAAAAGTGTTAATATATGTAGATTGACATAGTGTGCTGTCAGTGACTTTCAATGCTCATGCTCTAATCCAAGTAGACAAAACTATAACTTTAACTCATTTTCGTTAGAAAAAAAAAAGTTACTTAGTTTTCCAGGTACAACTATCCAAATCATGAAAGCAAAGAAAATATTATAACTCTGTGTACTGTTACGGTAAACTACCGAATGGCAACGAAGATAATTATGCTACGCATGTGTTTATTCTACTAATTACAGTGGCATTATATGTTCACAGTTTGCTTAAACTAGTAGTCTGTTCTCAAAATATATGTTTCAGGTCTGTTACTACACACGGTATATAGCGTGTTCCTGGCGTTCAGCAGAAAATACAACGTACCTGAGGCGTGGAAACCGAGAACCAGAGATGAGTAAGAAACACTAAAAAAAATCTTGCAAGTGTGTACCGAGCGAAAAAGATTCCGAAACGCGAAAATATTACAAATAATCTAACGATATTAAAAATGTATGTATTTACAACTGATTATACAGTGCGTATATTTTAAGTCCAAGCATACTTTTCTCCGAGTTAACACTCAAGTTTAAAGGATAAATAAAAAACTAAAACTTATGTATAATTAACTAGAATGATTTGTTTTTGAAGTAATGCAACTTTATTATTTCGTGAAGTACTACACTTGGTGACCGAAGTACCTTCTTATAAAGATGTCAAGTCAAAGGTATGCAAGGAACGACGAAAGTTTTTTTAAGCAGGTAAATAACACATTAAAAAAACGTCAACGAAATGTTATTGAAAAACTTCTCTTTCCGAACTTTTTATTTTTCGATATTATTCTCGGCGCCATGCTAAGACGGATGAACGTAAATATTTTTTGAGCCGGATTGGCCATTTAGTCAGCTAAACTAAAACAAATATTCAAGGGTCTATTAGACTACAGTTATTCGTATCACCACACCAATATTTCTCATCGGACTTTAGCCACTAAACATAGGGAAAAAAAATCACAACCCCTAAACTAAAGGCTATTCACGATAAAGTGAGCACTTCAGGATGCTGCCCGTACACGCTGCAATTCAAGCTCCTAGGTTTAATTGGCAGCGAATTAAGTAAAATAGTTCCAAGTCTTGAATTAGTATTGAGAGTGCAATGTTTATATCTTCATAAAATAAAGATTGTGAATTTTTGCACTATGCAATTTATAGTATGAATCGGCTTATCAGTAACGCATTTCCGTTCCTACCAAAATCACGTTTTCAAGTGACTGGCGCATAGTCACTAGGTCAATGTATATTTTACAAGTGGTGAAAGGATACGAAAGGAGAAGAAAAGTAGATCTTGAGCAGGGCTTTGGGAAATGCCCACTTTACAGTGAACATGCGCAGGGGTGTTACGAATAGACCTTGAGGTCCACTACATCCTTTGGACACCTTGCACGTGTGTTCCTTGGACATCTTGTTTATGTGTTCCTTGGACAACTTGTATATATATTTACTTACAATTAAATGTGTATAGGGTGGTTGTAATATTTAGAATATTTGCATCTATGTGCCAATTATAACCTCATCTCTCACGTAAATCGTCACTCAAGAAATATTTTTAAGACTACATGGAATAACTGTGGGGAAAAGTCTGCTGAAGACCGACACACACAATGTTTGTGCGATTCCATGCCCCATCGTACCGACACATACATCTAGACACCAGACAATCCGACGAGGTACCAGAAGCTCCTTTTTTTTGTGCCAAAGATGGAAGCAACAATGCCATAATCTAATGGTATTGTAATCACTTTTTTCCCGTACTGCCACATCAAAAAAATTTAGGTTGGATCCAATTGCTCTTTCTTGGTGCGTACATTTTTATGGTAACTAGTGTAAATGAGTGAGGTGCATATTACTTGTGATTTGATCACGGGCGTCTGAAATTCAGTAACTGATATTTAATTCTGTGACTGACTTACACGTGTCACTCAGGTGAGCGACGGGTAAGGCTGGTTTTTAGTCAGTCTTGGCTTTCGGCAGATTTACAATAACTGGAATTTATTGTAACTTACCGCATCGCTCATAAATATGAGACGGGTTGTCTCCCTGCCATGGAAAATTCCGTCTGCCCCACCGGACTCTCAAACTACACACCGAATACGTCGACGTGCCTGCCTACCCGCTGTCACGATGCAGAATATGGCGATAATTTCAAGCTTAAAACCGCACAAAAATAACTAAAGTCCATTCCCACTGGAAGCAACTTTCTTCTCGGAGCCCTGCTAAATATTTACTTGCAGGCTCGTTTCGTATCCTTCCGCCAAATGTAAACAAACATTGCCATGTGACTGCCATGTAGCATCTGTCAAAATCAATGTTTACATGCCATTGTCTGTGTACATGTGTTCGTATACTTGCGCTACACTTAAACATAAACATTGAAGTGTGACTTCTACTTTTATACCTGTCAAATGTGTTGTTTACTGTTTACAGATTTCAAAGAATTCTGTCGTAGGTCTATTTCAAAAACCATTTCGTACGAATATTCACAGTTAGGCCTGTAACATTATTTAGGTCAGCTTTATGACGTTTTAAAAATGTTTGAATTAACGATAGTTCTTACGGTTACATTACATTAATATATTTATTTTCCACTACATAGCACATTACATGTAATGCACATTAATATTTTGCAGCGACTGTGTTTAACACTGTTACAACTGCGGGGTAATGAACTTTAGTATTTAACTTTTTGCTATTGATATGAGTTGGGTTATTTCTTTAAAAGGATGGCAACTCAGTTCGAATAACGAAGAAATAACCAGTCCAACGAAAAAGAGACATTAAAATCAAGCACGCAACGTGTCGCTCATTTTTTATCATACAAACTTAAAATATAGCGGTGAACATGCACACAATTAACGCTACCGTAACTTTTATCCCGCTCACATTTACATGTATTGCTACTTACTGTGTATTAGGTTTATTGAAAGTTATTGAGCCTGGGCTTGGTTATTTTGTTGGGATAGGTGGTAAATCACGTTACACGACTGTGTTTCAAACACCCAGGGCTAAGGTATAACGTTGTGGTAAATATATAGACGTGGATGTAAATAAATAACTTCGTCATAAAAACAGTTCACATTTAAAACGTATAATTAGTTCACATAAAATATTTTAAATCACGCACACACATTGATCCAGAGTAACGATCACCATGCAGCCACGCCACGCTATTTCACGCGCAGCGGTTAACGAAACACACCATAACAGTATATTTATTACTGCCGCGGAAACGCAAATTTATCACAACATCGCAACTTGCTTAGGTAGGTTTAAAATACACAACATCTACAAACGTGATGTAATTTGAAGTATTTTTCGGAGTAAGTATAATTGACGCTTCGTTTGGTAAAAAAAAAAAAAAAGCAACACGCCATGTCATGGCTCACCACGTCTGCCAACTTCACTTTGTTTCTGCCCCGCCATCATATCCGAAATATATTAAAATAAGTATTCAAACATTGGAATCTCTTTTCCGTTGTAAATTACAAATTCAAAAATCATTATTTTGCTGTAATAAGTATGAAATATGCTACAATTGAAAAAAAAAAGTACAATTCCGCGTACAAGCGAAGTAAAACTTCCCGGAGGAGAGAGGAGAGAGAGAGAGAGAGAGGAGAGAGAGAGAGAGAGGAGAGAGAGGAGAGAGAGAGAGAGGGGAGAGAGAGAGAGAGAGGAGAGAGAGGAGGAGAGAGAGAGAGAGGAGAGAGAGAGAGAGAGAGAGAGAGAGAGAGAGAGAGAGAGAGAGAGAGAGAGAGAGAGAGAGAGAGAGAGAGAGAGAGAGAGAGAGAGAGAGAGAGAGAGAGAGGAGACAAGCCTCGCTCAGCAGACAGTTGCTTCAAAGTTGCTCTCGCTCGATAAAACAGCACTGTACCATTATGGCCTACTCACGATATTTTCCGGTTATCTTAAACTGTAAAAATTATATATGTTGCCATCGGGGCTACCTAAATATATAAATATTTCAATAGGCACCGTTTAATTTACAAATAGTATACTAAAAAACTAGGTTAAAATAATATTTTAACTGTGAACTATTTCTTACCGACTGTTGCCAACACGTCGCTGCTCTCGCTGTTAATTCGTATTTAAAAAGAAATAAATATTACAAGTCATAGAAGATATTAAGGTAAAGTTTCATATGTTCAATAATACAGTACTCTAAAGTTAACCACAGTGTTATATTTGTGGAATACAGGTTATGCCTAGAGTGTTTTTTCAAAGGTTGATTTTCATAAGTCACTTCCAATCGGGAATGGACTATACACACTATAATGGAGATGGCTTTCGTACCTTAATATCTGGAACTGGTGTGTGCTTTCTGCGAACGACAGCACGACGTGGCCTCGCAAATAATTTGTGCCTTGAGGTGCGCGGAAGCCGGCCAGCAAGAAAACACTTATAATACTACCAGCTGAGGCGCTGGTTCGTCTCCGTCCCGCTACGTAGCGCTGCGGTAGCGCGACCACGCAGTCGGCCCGCCATTTTAAATATAAAAGACAGCGCCACATGTAGTGTAATTCTAGGAAACAGTTTATGTTCTGGAACCTCCCATGTTCCCTATTGGCTAGACTCAAAAATAACAAGTTGCGACCCGCGTGTGGTGGCGGCGCGTCCCTAAAAATTTACGATATAAATACTCCGGTAGCCAATGGCTGTAGGCAGAGTCGGCTGCTGAGGACCAAACCAATGATAAGTATGCTGTGTGATTGCAGCTAGTGCCCTTATGGCCAAAAGCTTTGAAAATGGACGTTTACTTGTCCTTACTAGTAACCAATAATTATTAAAATATTCCGTGTACTGGAATAATGGATGTTCAGAATTTAAAAGCATCATTAAGGCTGTTTATTCAGAAACTAAATTTAATGTTGCCAGTCTTAGTTAAAGTGACAAGTCATGTAAATTATGAAAATCAAAGAAATGTTCACTAAAGTAGAAAGGAAACGGAGCATAAAGTTACGAGGTTTTAAAAATATTTTCCTTGAGAAGTCATTTTAGTATAAAGGCTAATTGAAATAATGTCAAGTTTGAGCCTTCCCATAAAATACTAAAGCTTTAAAGAAGTCTGTGTGGGTTACTTTATGTCAAAACTCCTTAACATAAAATGTACGTTTACATAAAAATAATGTTTGCTATATTCTAATTGAGACAATATTGTTATTTTTTGATGTTCCAGCCTTTAATGATTGAAGTCAAAATACCAGAATTCCCAGATAATTGTGAGACCTACCGAAAAAGTGACGGCTACAACAAAAGTGAGATTTTTAAAAGAATTTTACTCTTAGGTTCTAATTGTAGCTGAATGCTTAGAAAAAGTCCTCAGTAATTTCTTTTAAGAGGAATTTTAGAGGACTTCCTTTTAGTATGCGTAAAATGTATTACCTAGCAATATTATTAGTGTGTCTAGATGGTGCAAAGTAGTATAAATCAAATATAAATGAGATTTCCAAACGACTCCTGCATGTGTATTGATTCACCATTTAATACTTGTGCGTCTAATTCTGCTATCAAGTTATCTCTTTCTCTGCCGTACGATTTTGGTCGTTGGTTTTGGATGAAGCGGTGTGCCGTGTCTCGCTCTGCAGCGCAGGGCGCATCAAGGGCTTCAAACTTTTCATCGGGATATACCACCATCAACGATAGGCGCCCCAGGATTTCAATTCTAAGAAAATCTATTGTGCGTGTTGTCTACCTGTTAGGTATGATAACGCAGGTTTGAAATGTAAAGGTAGATTTTTCTAAAACGGTTCGGAGTGCGGGTAATAATACAAGGTGGCATTTTTAACACCGTCGTTAAAAGCCAATTATTCACTGGCGACATTAAATTTGATTCCAAATAAGAGTTGCAACCCAAGGCATTGCCATAAACTATCTTGTTAACGATACGTTTTACAATATTTGCAGATATTTTATTTGTCTAATCACAAATTATGCGGGCATGACCTTAACTACTTTAAGTAATATCTGAATAAACTGAATAGTTCAACACCAATTATACGAGACATTTTGGACCGGTAAACATACACGTATTTTCAACTTTTTTTTTTTTTAATATATCTGCAGCAGCCGAAGTTAATGATCGAATTAAAATACACACAGTATTTAACTCTTTTACTTAATTCTCACATAAAACTCCGTTTAATTAATAGCCTTGGTGCAACGAGATGTGACGCTATATTTGGGAGTATTTTAACGTTTAGTCCTTGAATTAAACTTTAGGAATAAAACTGTAATTTGTCGTCCATCGAAAGTACAATTTACCATGGTGACAATACAACACTCAGGCAGAAAACACCCAAAAAAGAAAGAAAGTGTTTATGCTGAGACTATACACTTGACAAATTTTGTTTAAACTATCTTCTATCATTTGATAGTATTTCTAGTCTGCAATAATATGCACGTGGTGTGTGTGTGTGTGTGTGTGTATATATATATATATATATATATATATATATATATATATATATATATATATATATATATATATATATATATATATATATATATCGGCTGGCATTACGCGTGGGAAAAATTTACAATATAACGGAAATGTTATATTTACAGGCTCGCATATTACATGTTACATCATTAATAACTGTAATCGGTATTATGATAAATTAAATTTTCTGATTCCTAAGACACGAACCAAGCCACAATTTGCAAGTCACACAAAACACTCATAGCCGTATTTTAATATATTTAAGAGTTACGAAGATGCATAAAGATTCGACTGCGATCGCATTAGAAAATTAATTTGCTGGGCAGGAAAAAACCGAAGATCTATTAGCGAGCTTAAGTAGATACTACACATTCCTAGTTACAAAACCTAACTTTTCGACACGACTAAGTTTTAACACATCACATCTGAAACTGCCAAGTCATCAGTATAAGACTTAATTATAAAAGGGATCCTGCCACACGACTGCAACTTAGCAGTGCTGATATTCTGCATTACTTTATAGGTTGGGATCACTGCCCACGGCCTTGCCTTACGAAGTAAGAATAACAAACAGAGCACATCATGAGTTCGAAAAGGAAGATAGCAGTCAGGTGTGAATATTTTCACAGAGATACAACTCACTGTAGTGTCTCCCGTTTCCAACTATACTCTGACCAATGAACTAAGTTATTTAATTAAAAGTATTTCCAATACAAGGGAAGGAGAGAACGTACTTACAAGAACGTAGCGTAGCTTATGAAAACGTAAACCAACTGGGGTTCATATATATATATATGCAAATAGGAATGCTACAATACGTTACATTGATCACTAAATACACAATATTCAATTAACAGTTATTCACAAGCGGCTCGGTGCTGTAAAGTCGCAATACAGGAAACAAGCTCAAATCCCTAGCCTTGCCAATTATTAATTATTATTCTTAAAGGGGGATTGAAGGGTTCTCGAAGGATGACTTGCGCCCTAACCGCTAGCACAAGGTATGCTCACCAATAACACAGGAGAGGACCTGGAAGCTCCTTCGAGCCTCAATGTCTTGATGCTCTTGTTGCCAGCTCCGGCAACTGTCGGCGTGACTCTGTAAAGGGAGGGGGGAGGCAGTGATCATGGTCTTATATACGCCGCGCCCCCAGTAGATCAGCGTGATTTTTCGCAAGCACTCAAAATCCATAGTGCGTCGTACCTTAACATGTAATTTCGTGTGCGGCTCTCCTCTGGCCGCTACACTGCCCCCCCCCCAGGTCAAACAGGTTGGCAGTTGTGGAGAAAAATATCAATAATTAAGTTGGAGCCTCCGAGGGTTGTAGAGGCGATGCAGGCTGAGGGGCTTAGGTCAAGGGCGGACGACGACGAATGGTGGCATTCGCGGTAATATTTAAGAGCAGTATCGTAGGGGCAAGGTGAAACTCGAGACCTCGTCGAAAACCTACAATGGAACGAATTAGGTAAGAGAATTGAGTAAGGCGAAATGGTAGCAAGTGGCAAGGTAGGGAGAGTTAAAAGCAGTATACATTGGAACGCGAATAAAGTAATATACAAAAGTTTTACAAGAAGAGTATTGCCAGAATTACTTTTACTCTATCTGATCGCGTTGATCAACGCAACCACAGGAGGGAAGGAAGTATGTCCACCGCTACATGTAATATAAAAAAAAAATGTAACCCCTTAAAGTTAGACGATGGGCATGGGTAGAGGAGGTTTGAACGTTTGGCGCGCTCTTGGTACGGGTGCGATGAACAAAGTGGCAGAGTAATAACGCTAAAAAGTTGTACAAGTTGGTAGGATCAACAAAATTGCCTGCTGGCTGAAGTAATAAGAAGTTGACAATAGGAATGACAAAAGGATACATTAAAATCATTAGTTAAAAGTAAAATTTAAAGTACACAAGGGAAAATTAATGCAATGGGGAAAGAATATCTGTATGAAAGGTAGGCGGCACTCAAGAGGTTGGTAGTGCCGGACGGCTGTGCCGTGTTTTGTTTGTCTTGCAGGAGCAAGAAGACTTACATGGCAGTTTAAGTGCGTGCTTTGTGTGTGCACAAAATGACTTGCATACATACACTGGTACAACGAGGATATGTGGTTACAGACAGATAAGTAAAAAAATTCTACATAGTAACACAACAGTAGAAAACTTTGGTGAAAACTGTAGGCAGTAAGGACTGTGATGTAGTACACAGCGTAGCCACGCGGTGAAGTTTTAAATTAAACAATGTACGATAAGTAGCAATAGCAATAAGGACTGAATGTAAACAATACATGACAAGAAGGTGACAATGAACAGAAAATAATAGAGAACAACAATAATTAATACAATGGTATATAAACAGTGAAGAGAGGTAAACAATAAACTCAAATTTAACGCACATGGCATGGTAGAAAGGTATTATGATACACTTAAGTGGAGATAACAGTGTTCAGTGTGTAGGGTCTATGTAATACATACATAAATAATAGAAGAGGCATTTCCACCTACTACAGATGGTGACAGAACGACGTAGATGAACACAAATCAAATACACACATTAAATGGTATTGGTAACTTAGGTTTACGTAATACATATGTGTGTATATATATATATATGTATATATATATATATATAGGCATCTTATAAGAAACTAACCACTGGGAGTATTAAAAAAAAAGAGGAAACATTTGAAAAATATAAAATTGAATATGGATACGTGCAGACGCCATGATAAAAATTCGTGGAGGTGGTATCCCTGCGCTTTGCACTGAAAGTCCAGGCCTCTCTATGTAACTGTGTTCACACGTAGTATAATACACACGCAAGAGTGTAAAGTTAGTGGAGACACACGGAATATCGTGAAAGCACTAACTGTACGTGGCACTGTCTTTTAGGAAAGTTCACTGCACTGAAAGTTGTCATAAGTGTCAGCCACCGTTTAAAGAGGTGTATAGGGAATTCCTCCAAAATGGGTAATTTGAATAATGATTTGCATGTTGGCAAGAAATATAACATCAGGCCCGAAGGCGATATTAACAAAAACAAATTAAATATAAGTGATTATGTAAAAGAATTTATAAAAACCATTGCATGATTAGAATAGCAACCTTAGCCTGTACACTAGAACACATTTACAATCATCTTACTTGCTAGCGGTAGGTTTTTTTGCTAGGAAAATTTTTATTGAACATCATACATACAAAAGAACATAATAAAATCTGCAGATATGGGAAATGGATAATAAAAGGGTGGAGTACTGCTTACAAACTAGGGAGAAAATATCACTAAGTGACAGAACACATGAAGTCCTGTATACGAAAATGTAATATACCAAGACATCTCTGCACACAAGGCAGGAGTGTTAAATTAATAAATTGTTAGTACATAATGCAGTGACGCATGTTTAAAAAAAATATATGATAAGTAATGATAATCACTGGCCTGTACGCCTAAATGAAAATACTGGAAGGTACCCATAGTATGGAAACATAACTGTAACACTTCACTCGGAGGAGTAAAAGCAATATATATATATATATATATATATATATATATATATATATATATATATATATATATTCTGCACCAAGGACAGATTTACATGAACAGAATAATAACTAGTAGGACTTGAACGTGCAGCATGTAGCTATGCAACGGTACCTGATGGCAGAGTTTTACTTGTTCTTCACTTTTTTTGTATTCTTTTTGTTTGTTTAATTTGTTTTGTTATATGTTCGTTTGAGAACTGCTACTAGATATCATAAAGAAAGGCGATTTTGAATCCTCGCATACAAAGTCATTGACTGGTAAGTAACCAAAATTAATATATTATTTACCACTGGAAGCAAATTAATATTCAATTGTAAAGCAAAATAAAATTTACCACTGAAATGAAAATGCGTCGAGTCATGTGACTCAAGTCCTATCATATGAAAGAATACTTGTATACCTTTAGGTATAAGGGACAAGCAGTGTAAATAATAATGGCGTAATTCTCCTCGATAGGGAGTAAAAGCAATTAATCTCGACTGTCTATTAGGAGCAAATACATATGACATTAACAATAAAAATATATCACTTAAAATTACGGTGCAATAACTAGTGACTGCTCTGAAGGCAGAAGTAGATTGTCAAAGTATCAAACATTAATAATAGTAATAATAGTCCTAAGGAGCAAGTATTTGTGACCACACATAATGCCAGGAGGCATGCTATTTCAATTCACAATTATATATATATATATATATATATATATATATATATATATATATATATATATATATATATAAGTAAATATAGACCTGTTGTCAAGGTAAACTCACAAAAATGTAAAATGCTATTAAATAAACTTATAGATACTGGAACTACATGGGGAGCGGAGTGAAAATAATGATCACACTTTAATAAACGCAGGTACAAATGGGAAATGAAAAGCCTATCTGAAAAATAGGAGCATGCAGAATTAAGCTCAAAGAACTACTCTGTAGCAGGTAATATTCCTTATGCTTCCGTTTGTTGTGTGAAAGCCCTTTAGGTTGGAATATAGTAGAACATAATTATATATGGGGGTAAATGTTAACCACAATGTCTGCACGCACTAGGCAGAGTGTGAATGCCACTGTAGAAATTAAACAATTTATATCACACTAAGATTGCTGGTAAACATAAATACATAGGTACGGCAATTGAGCCTTGCTATAAGGCTTGCAAAATGAACTCAGAAAAGTGAATAATAAGTCCAGACCTTTAGGTATAGTCGTAAATATTCGGGCGATATTAGCAAAAGAAAGCTGTAAAAGTCAGCTGAGAAGTCATGTAAAAGGAAATTAAAAGCTAATTGTGTGCAGTAAAAGTGACTTTTGAACTTTAAGGAAAACAATTCTTAAACCAGGTAACATCTGAAATAAGTAAACAATTAGTGTGTATGGCAGGGGAACGCCGGTCTGGAGAATAGCCAGTTCCGCCGTGACGTAACAATGCCAGCACATTGGCGATAAGTGGGGGAAGCTCAGCTGTGGGGGAAAACAAAGCACTGGCAACCGTGATGGCGGCGAAATGGGTAGGGAAGGCGCCTCCACTCCCTGAAGGCAGCACAAAATGTGCCGGCCGTTGCCCGGCAACGCCAGGCCCCTGCGCAGAGCGTCTCTGCCCCTATGCAGTGAAGCCAACCTCGGCGGCCGGCGTGACGGACATCGCCGTGCTGCTACGGAACGACGAGAGATAAGAGGAGTGGGTAAGCCTGGATCCCTGCTACTGAAAGTGGACAGAAGACAGTCACTCGAATGCTCGGCGAGCGGCAGGAATGCTGTGGACACTGCTGGCTGCACGGGATCATGGTTCGGCGGCCGGGTTTGCCCCTCGGGTGTATGAAATTTAGAGACATAGTCTGAGAAAAGATTCCGTGACGTATTAAAGAACCAAGCGGAAGTCGCCGAGCATTTGCAAAATGTCATAATGGGAATATCAAGGTTCGTAATGATTGTGAATCCAAATATAATTAGCTGTCCTTTGAAAAGACTATGATGCTGACGTTATAGGTTATACAAAATCAAATGTGAACCTATGGTACCAAGTAACTCCCCTCTGTGTGCGCGTTGTTAGAGCATAAAACATAATGTGACATGAAATGATAATACTTATTAATATTAAATGAAAGCATTATATATAATTAAACATAATGGCTGCGCACATGGAGATATAGATGACACGAACATAGGAAAGCTGAGAAAATGAGAGGGATTCACATTATGGGGTAACATGGGAAAACAACTTTTTACCACGCGCTACCACAGGTATACAACACGGAACAAGGAAAACTGCACACCGAGGACACTCCTGACATGCGAGCGCCGCGCGTGCCAGGTTAAAGTGCCTATACTATGGAGGATCAGGGCGGGGTGGGTTAGCTGCCCCTAACCCTGATTCATTCAAATGACTACCGCTTGGGAAGACAAGGGCCTCGGTCTGTACTTCCCCCGCGCTGAGAGGCTTAGCCTCAATGATGATAAATCGGCGGTGCACACCGAGGTCAGACATGGCCAGTGCACTCGTGTACACTGCCAAGGGACATTATTTTGTCGCAAGTCCAAACCCGACAGTAAAAAGGTTCACGCCCTCGCTGCCTGAAGCCCCTTCAAGGCCAGCAGGGCAAAAAGGGGGGAAATTGTCTGGCGGGATCCTCCTCCCATCCATATGCCTACAATTCCGCGTCTCACGCGAAATGAAGGGTGTTACAAAGGGATGACCTCGGGGCAAGGATCCATTCTTCTGGGGCTAAAAGAGTTAGCCGCATCGATCCAATTCATTGCAGGGTTCATTACAACCTTGCTCGTGTCATAATCAAGGGTAGCGTGCCAGTGAGTTGAGTGGAGGGACTGAGGAATGAGATGAAATTTCATATATAACTTATAAGTACATAGGAAATACAATGAGAGGGCGGTTTGTGCCTTGGAAAAATTCTATCGGCAACACGGATTAATGACATGAACTGACACGGCATTAAAAACCTTGTATAATCATGGAACACTGATAAATTACTCTTGGAAAGAAATGAGCATGGACTGTATGACTTTACATGTGGGAACGAAAGTACAAACGACGCACACAGAGGTATTATCACGTAAGATAAGGTACCTGCAAAAAGACTGAGTAATCTTATACATGTAAAGTAATATATAAAGACTATTGGAAATTTGTAAATACAAAGATTTAAAGGTGAAAGTTACTTAGAACTGAAGAAGGAAATTTAATTCGTTATAGCTTGATAATTTAATTTAAGCACGGCGTTGCAGTACAAATTATTTATGCTGACATGGGAAGGAAGCGCAGCGCGCACCCGTTTCCGTGTGGCAATGCGAAGCGAGGCGTTTTTAACGAGTGTCACAATTGGGGGGGGGGGGGGCGGTGGTGAGGTGTGCCCTGGAATGCGCCGCGTATGCACCAAAAGGAGACAGTAGCGGTGTGCCGCATCTGGGAGGCCGGAATGCGCTCTGGCGCACGCATTCGTGGTGGGGTATCTGTTTCTTTTTACGTGCGATATGCACTGCAGTATATGCTCCATTACTGCACAACTAATTTGTTTCCCATTTTTCTCACAATGAGCCAACGTTGCCGCCATTACATATCAAAGTAAACCATACAACAACATAGGGTCGGCCATGAATAAGTACGTAATTAGTTCAGGAGAAATTAATATATATTATATGGTTTTTTCGTCCTACACTTCGCCGTTCATACAGTGCGTAAATCTATACTGCAACTTAGGAATGCGTATAAAATCACCTAGATGTTGGTAAAATAAAATGAATGAATGACAATAGAGTTCCTAATGTAATACCTTATGCTATGACCTTAACTTACACAACACGCACGTACTTAATGATATAGGTCCATGACATAAGACATACTTCTGACTGTTATAGAGATACGTAGAAATAAAACCCAGTTTTTCCCTAATCGTGTAAGTGGCACTTGCAATTTTCGTTATATTTCCGAGTTCATTCATATCATTATGCAATGATCTTAAGGTACTGCCAATGAAACGCACTCTGCAAGAACGTGCTTAGTTCCTGTCTACTGAAACACTTATTCAAGTACTTCAACACCAGTGCAATCATGTCATTGAAAATTGTTAAATAGTTGTACAAAGAGGGGTTTCCACGAACTCCTTAAATTACCAATAATTTGCACTAGTATAACAGGCCCGCCATATCACTATACTATATTTTAATGTGGGGCCAATTGCACCGCTCTCTTGTTACATTGCTAAGGACTGCTAATAAAACATTTATGCGCCTTAAAGTGAAAGTCCCCTGCGTCCATGATGCCCTTAAACTGCCCGAAAGTATGCACAGGGACAGTGTGCCGGGGTACGGACTCGCAATGTCCGTTCAATTCCTCCAACATACGTCCCTTGTTTCTGCGCTCGGGCGTGAAACAATTACCAAATAAGGAGTTAGTCGACAAGGACATAATGGGGTGTGCTCAGCGCGACATGTGAGCGAAAACGTGTGGAGTTAAGAGTATTAGGTGCCGCGCACATTTGTGGACTTAAAATTACACGGGTAAGAAATATAGGAGCACTCCGAAAAAGCAAAAGCAGAGCTAGACGGGGAGGGCGACAAGACTGGCCAAGCAAGGCGTGCTATGCAAGCAGCCGCCGCGAACACGTGGCGAACTGACCTACCGTACGCTGGCTCGCTTACAGCGCGTGCCCTGGGCGCGGGAAACTTAACAGTTGTCAGCGTGGGCGGGCGGGGCTGTCTGTTACAGACGGGGGAAGGTGGCGTACGTTTAGCGCTCTCAAAATTATGAAAACACGTAATGAAACGATTATGAGATGACCTGGAAACAGGCGGAGCTTGGCTGCAAAGAGGTGGGGATAAAACCGCGGCTCCACCAGTGTATTGTCTCCCCTTTCCAACTCTCCTCTGACCACTGAACCAAGTTATTTAATTAAAGTACATCGAATACAAGGGAAGGGGAGAACGTCCATATGAGAATGTGGCGTAGCTCATGAAATCATTAACTAACCCCGGGGTTCATAAAAACAACACTTTATTAACACACACACACACTTTAATATATATATATGTTAATATAGGAATGATACAATACGTTACACTGATTACTAATACACAATATTCAATTAACAATTACGCTCAAGCGGCTCGGTGCCGTTAAGTAGCAATATAGGAATAATCTCAAGTCCCTAGCCTTGCCAATTATTAAATATTATTCTTAAAGGGGATTGACGGGGTCTCTAAGTATTTCTTGCGCCCTAACCGCTAGCACGAGGTATGCTCACCAATAACACAGGAGAGGACCTGGAAGTTCCTCCAAGCCTCGATGTCTTGATGCTCTTGTTGCCAGCTCCGGCAACTAACGTAGTATTACCTCTGGTGTTGACGTGACTCTGGGGGAGGGGGCAGTGTTCCTGGTCTTATATACGCCGCGCCCTCAGTAGGTTAGCGTGATGTTTCGCAAGCACTCAAAATCCATAGTACGTCGTACCGTAACATGTAATTTCGTGTGCGGCTCTCCTCTGGGCGCTACAATACATACTGTTGCATATTCCTAGAGTAGTTCGTGAAACCTGCCTCGGCCCGCCCTCCATCCCCTTTGCCAGAAATATATGTAGCAATATTATAATATCTATGTGAGTATTTAAAATATGATACCTAACATCGGCAAGTTATTTCATGACACAAGCATATTCATAAAGACGCCAATGTTAGGGTACCTGCCTACCTGGCTTATGAATGGCGTTGCTGTATATCAAATAAACTACTGAAGGAAACGCACAACTGAGACAAATAGAAAATACAACTTCCGCAACTTCTTGTGTGAAGCACACAGTGTTCATGAATCCTAAAATATACCCAATGAAAAACAGCATTATCAGGCTAACAATATCGGGGAACTTACTCAACAAACATGTGAGAAAATTGCACACGCGACTTTACTTGATTTTACTACAGATTTTCCATCTACGAAACGACAGGGCCATCGCTGGAATTCCCGCGGTTATTTGCCAGTTTGGTGCCGTGCGAGTGCGTTCTACACGTAACAACTTCCTAAAATGCAGATGCTTTTAATCGCTTTGTCGTTCAGCGTAAGTCATTTCACCTTCTGCGTATACGTCGCACTTCACCATCTGAACGGAACCTGTCTTGGCGGCACCGCCAAATGTACACCGGACATATTGTGGTTATTACTAGTTTGTGTTTCATTTTATTATAATGCCTGACTTATGGTGGCAAACAGAACAATTTTCACATTTTCAAATGTACATGCATTTTAAGCTTAATGAAACAATATATTCTGCATGGCCAAGCATCTCGTTGAGCACATGACCAGCTGGTAAGTCCTCTCCGCCACTAAAAAAAAAAAGTGGGGAATTTGTTGGTGCAATAGCAACACTTCTACGAGTACGTCCACTTCCTTATAGGAAATATCACGTAATAAAGCACACGGGGAATTCGTCACGTGTAAAACATCATCTACACATCAATGGTGGTAGTAAATTTGATGTACGTGTCAGTATTGTCTTTCGCTCTTTTTTGCATCCGTGACTCTAACCAAAATAACGCGTTAAGTCCCCTGGTGAGTACACGACCTTAAAAGTAACGATCAAAATACACAACGGTATTACTTCCACTTTTTGAGACTGTAATTCATAAAACCATCCCAATAAAAAAAATTACTGTGTAATTTAAGCATTTCGCAAAATAAAATGCAATACCCTTTTCGTAAAATAAAATTCATATTAATAACTGTTTGATAAGGCGCCACAAAATGGAATCGCCCTTTAAAAGATGGATGCCCCGGTATGAATTTTGAACAACTTCCATTGTAAAATCGAGGTGATTAAGCATTTGTATTTGAGAAATGCTAGTTTGTCTTGTGTAATCTGACCGAGACATTCTGTGTCACCTTAAAATACAGGTTCTATTTTCTAGTGGATAAAGTTCCGTTTATGAGTAGTACATTCTGTAGTTTTGTTAATTACGACACTCGTGTGACTGTATTACCGAGTATTTTTATTCAATTTCCAGTTGGGTTTTATTTCGCAAATACAGAAAATAAAACTAGAAATAAGCTTTCAACAAGGGTTCAAAATGGCAACTGTGAGGTAGTAACAGTACGTACGTTTTCGCAGTTCGGGTTTTGCGAAGGTGAGCAGATGATACAGATGTTCTACTTGCAAGATCAGACCCGAAAAAATTGGCAGATCAGGGGACTTATTCTGAGTTATTCGTTAATATTTCGTATTTGTTAGGTTTAGGAAGCTCTCAAAACGAATAAAATCTTCGAGAAAGGCAATTTCGTATTCTAAGTCATATTTTGTTACAGCCCTCCGAGCCTTCGGCAATATTAGGGTTCCCGTTAGCGAATGCAAATTGGCAACACAACGCACATGAACTTTTAACTGATAAATGGGAATTTGTTTACAAAATTGTGTATAGTTCCGCACCTCTAATAAACTAAAAATATTCGTTTGGTTTACTTTTGAAGTGTTTTAAATGTTAGCAAAAACAAATAATATATTGTAGGGAAGAGGAACATTTCGTACGTAAAGTGTGTCAAATTTGCTGTTCATATCGTCCATGGCGGTATTTTATAACTCGGCTGTACGTGTGACGTAAAGATGTTGGCGTGACATATTATATATAAATAAAACATGTTTTAATTCGTATGCACTTGTTTTAAGATGGATTCGCATATATGCCGATAAGAAAGAGCGGACAGAACTTAGGTTGTCACTTGTACTCAGAATTTTATACGTTACCATTGTGCTGTTTTCTTGCAGGATATTTACGATCACGCTATTTCATTCGTTATACCAAAAGCCAATAGTAGTCTATTAATTCAAATGTGGTAGGATGTTTACTAAATAATTTTCAACAGAGTATTAATGATTTAATAAGATAAACTAAAGACTTGTAACATACATTGGATGAAAACAAATAGGTTGAAAGAGAATGCACATCAATCGAAATGTATGCTGGTGCTAGGAAAGGGTGTGATAGAATATATAGTTAATGTGATAACGGAAGGAGAGAAATCGGACTTAGTTTAAGAAGTGAAATACTTAGGTGTGATGATGGTTTAAATTTCACAGCTCAAGTAGGTTATACTGTTAAAAATACAGTTTAAAAAATTGTATTATTATACAGTCTATGTCTAAATATTCAGAAACCTTAATATCCTAATACTTTGACTAGGCCACACTTTGTATACTATTATTCTGTACTAAATTTTATTAACAAAGACGATCTATTGTTATTACAGAAACAACAAAACAAGTGTATGAGACTTATCTTAGAAAAAGGAAAATATACAAATATTGTAAGCATGGTAAATGAGTTAAATTGGCTTACTATCGAAGAAGAGTTGTGTTTTAAAATCTTTATGATGGTTTTTAAAATGAAACATGGCTTAGCACCAGTATATTACCTCAGATATTATTTTACAAACAGTACGGTGCATGGCCCCAACACTAGGCAGAAGAATGATTTATTTGTCAATAGGATTAAATATGACTAAAATAAAATAAGGAGTAAATATAAATTATTGCATAATGTTATATTGTCAAATGGTATGTTGATTTGTGCTTATTCGAATTGCTTTAGGCATATATAATTATATTTAAATTTGTTTAAAACTGTTTCTCATTTCCAAGTAAGTGGCAAAAATAAATAAATAAAAATAATTATGTTTTATACTTGAAAGAATGATTTAGAGGTTAGCGCTAAACTGAATAAAATCAATGATCATGTTCTCGTATTTCTTTGTAAATAACTGTAATCTAATAATAAAGTACCCTTAAAATAGGCAGCCTACGCGGTTTCTTATATGGCTCACAAATAAAAACAAAGATTAATTGGTGCCATTAAAATAATTTTGTTTTGAAATATATTATTATTTTACTGGATGAAGGCGCATTGCATTACTTCACGATTCTCGTCTTCCGCAGTTACAAATAACAACCTGTACCACGCACCCGCCATGTTTTCATAACAAAATTCCGCAATGAAAGCCCGACGGGCTTCATTATCGTTTCGAATATGTTATCAAACACAAGTGGCGTCAAACGAACACTAGAAGGCTCTTAGAATAGCTTCTTTCACTAGAAAACGAAAACTTGAGTAATAACGAATATATTTGTCGATCGGAAACGTAACTAATAATTTAGAATAAGCCTCCAGGCGAAGTCCATCAGTGATAACCGCAAAGTGAGACAATACAATCGTTGTGCTGGCACAATACGACACAACATCGCAGCGCAAGTGCTCCCACGGGAGATGAAAAGGCACCGAAACGTAGTGGCGGTGAGTCACGTCCAATACAGCAGTGGATATTGTAATGGGGGGCCATTAGAAGATCCAGGCAACAATTGAATAACGACTCCAAACGGAATGGTGCAGTGCAAGGCAACTCGACAGACGAGAGGTGCTGGCACGTGAGCTGCTTGTGAACCGCCCCATTCAAGGACGTTCTATACCTCCCGTACTATTCTCTCAACAACAAAAACTGTTGTATTTGTGCCACACACTATTCACCTTGCAAATTTTTGTACTATCATTTACAAAAGTAAATTTTCTTCCATTTTTCGCTTTATAGTTACGTGTGAAAATTACAATTTAATTGTTCCTGAGTTTCAAACGAACATATCTGCAGAAATAAATTATATAAAACATTTGTAAATATGTAGTGTTAGTACCTACAGAAAACACTGCACGTGTGTGTGTGTGTGTGTGTGTGTAGAATATATATAAAGGCACAAAAAGTCTTGTGCACCCGATCACGACTGTTGAGTTCAATTATTTTACGGTGTCGCTGGCGGGTTATCATCCACCGAAGGATTATTTGTGATAAAGTAACTTGATCTCCACAACTAGTTTATGAATGTTTAGGAACTGAACAGACGTTTGAGTGTAACCTTTACTTCGAAGCTTGATTTGGATTTTTACCCTCGTTAAAGTGCACATGTGCGGTGCATTTTTTAAAGCCTACTTCCCAAAGGAAATATAGGCTTATGAGATCACTTTCCTTCCTGTGTGCCAGTATCGCGTCCCTTAAAAACCAAGTTCCAAGTTCCTATTTTCAGCAAACTCCGCACACTTAATATCTACTCAGTAAGGACGCCAGACTTTGTACTTTTCGACCATGCCGTATGTTTATTTTAAAAATTGCGACCATTTTTTATGTTTAGTAGCTGTTGTCATATGCGAGGAACCGTTCAACTGACCTGAACCAAAACTGGCGTGCTAATGTCAATGGTGTCAGAAATTCGTGCCCACAATGTTCAGCCATTTTGAAAGACAGCGCTACCTAAAAAACACAGCTATTGCATATTATCTCGGAAAAAACCCAATTGATTACCGCCGAATTTGGCACACAAGAAGAGGCATGGAAAGCCACCATAAATATAATTCATATTTCAAACACTAATTTTCAAGATGGCAGCTATTCAAATATTTTTTATTAAAGTCCTTGTGTATCTACCATATTATTTAACGCATTAAATAAAATATATTACAGCCTATTGAATATTTTGTATTATATGTCGAGATTCCTTCATTCAACCTATTACTGCAAAGTTTGGCATCCGCACGATGCTACTTATTGTAGACCAGTCCAAAATGATACAATTTTAGTCATTAATCCCTTATTTTCAAAATGGTGCCCATGCAAATATTTTAGGTTGGTATGCCATACATACTGAACAGTTAGACAAATTCAAACCAAGCCTGTATCTACTGCGAGCATTTAATATGCTATTCCGCAGCCTCTTTGCCCACCAGTTAGTAAAATACTGTCAAATACTGTCACCTGGAAAAAATATAGCTCTTACATCAAATCTCAAGAACAAATCTCACCATTAAGTCTGGCGTAATAGCGATATCATAGGTCACTATGAACTTATACGATTTTAATATATCTTGCAAGTATTTCCAAACTGCCGGGCCTATACATATTTTATGGAAATATTTAATGACAATTTTGGGGGGGGGGGGGGGACAATTAAATGAATCGACTTCTGATTGCTCGTCCACAATTTTGTAAGTTGGTGCAGCCTAGTATATATTTATAAATATGTATATTTCGAAAACAACCCGAACGAAACCAAAATATTACGTACGAAGAGTAACGTTACATACAGTATTAATTTTGTAGTTTTATTTGACAAATGACATTCGTTCCGATGTGTGATGCACGATATGTTCACGTAAAAAATAACACCTACTTGAATCCAACTGGCATGCTAGTCATTCTCATAGTACGCACTAAATACACTAACTGGTAACATCTTCAATGTGTTATGTTGAAAGCTCTCGCCTGAACTTTCAACATCAAATGACATCTCGGTATTTACTGAATCAATTCCCACATCATTTTCTTCCGACAGTACTATAGAAAATTGCTGAAATTTTTAGGAAATTTTATAATTTATACAAGTTAGTACCCAATTTTCTTGTAAAGTTATATGCCGTATCTCGGGTAAAGTTAAACTTACAATCTTGGTGTCTGAAGTACCCACTGTGTACACTTAATTCACTAAGTAATAGCTTCAATCATCCACCATTCCATTTTGAAGGCAAAGCCATCAAAACGGCTATAGGCTTAACATCATATTTTAGAAACTATTTGAACGATTACTACGAAATCTGGTGGGAAATTACTTATAATTAGACTCTTTTAGCACGCTGATTTCTCATCACAAGTGCCCATAGATTAAACTGCAGAGGAAAGCAGATTAATTCATTATATCCGCAACGCTTCTTTTAAAGCCGTCTGCCGTAAATGTGCATAATCGACATGTGAATGTGAATCTGCATACCACATTTCGTCGTATTGCTTACCTAGCAAAAGCGTTGCCTTATGACATCAGAACCACCTTTAAATTTGATTGGCCGTCGATCTACTTAGCAAGGACGTTCTCCACAGCTTTAGGGACGACGACGGTCACGGAATCAGTACAAGAAGTGCCTTGGCAAACTCTGCGATGGCGGGCACTCGGCGGGAGGTCACACTGAGGGGCTGGTTTCGCTTTGAGACATGTAAAATGTAGAACATTTTAAGGTAGGCTTTATTGGAAAACTTGTGCCAGTTGAGCACCGTGTATATTTGCATTATTTAAACGGAACATTTGTATGTAACCCCTGTAAATTTTTATATTAGTTTTATGATGCTTTAAAGTAATTTGGGAATCTTAAATTTGTAAATTATGTAACATTTTGTACTCCTTTTTCAAAGCCATTACTTTTGTACTATGTTTATATTTCATATTTTATTATATTTTGGGTTGGAGGAAGTAAAAAAAAAAACAAGACGAGAAGTGGCCGGAAATTAAAATTCTATATGGAAACTATTTATTTTTCAATTGATTTTTATTTCCCTTTGTTCTTATTTGCCTCCAATGTTTATGCATCATGAATGACATGGTTGTGGAGTTAGGGGCAAGTTTTGTACGTATGATAGAGTGGTCTGGTGATCACTAAGACACACTGTTACAAAAATTACACCAAACGGACAACACACCGCATAACACACTACACATTGCCAACACACGTAATTTCTCTGTTTTGTTCGTAAAAATTATATCTCGTATTTTACAGATAGAATAGAAGTAAAAGTTCAATTTAACTAAAAATAAGATATTTTCAAGTAAAAAAAAGCATAAAATGCTTGTGATACACCACATATTTAAGAAACAACCAAACATCATACATGGTGATTTTTCATTTTGATTAAAAAAGGATGGAGACATTGAGAAACTATAAGAGACTTCCGAGTTGGGACCCGTACATGTCCATCAACCATGAAGTGTGGAAGTAAGAGACGCTAAGTACGGCACTAATAGGGAAATACAACGATGGTGGTAAAAGGAAGCACCCCAAGAAAACACGACGACGAGCACAACGCCAATGTTTCTCCGGCGTAAAAAATACAGACTGCGATGGGAATGGCCCACTGGAAAAATATTCTATGCGTGGAGATGGGGGTCGACGGGAAAGCCGGCCTGTTATTGGTTAACATCGAGAAGAAAAGGGGGGGGGGGAGGAAGGAAGGAGGAATTATTGGACGTTAATCTCGTGAGTGTAACAAAAACATCTAATATTTTAGACATGAGCTATTGCTCTTCAGAGAAGTATTCATTTAAAAATAAATAGCACTAACTGGCGATAGAGTGTAATCAAATAGGAACCAGTCGCTTGGAACAATATAAACCACTGTAAATCGGCACGAAACACCATTAAAGTAACGGAGATAATATGGAGCACTTTTCCATGATACGTCATCAAATTTTGTCTATTAGGGGGATTTTCACTGACTCGCCTTTGGAGTGTAATACAACTGTAATTACCTGTTGAAAGTCTGTGCGGAGCTTTCCAACAGCTTTAAATAAATTCCATGAGTTTAAACACTGGTAAATACAGGATATAGGTAATTTCAAGAAAACAATCGCAATTAATACAAAGTGATAACATGTTTGTCTAGATACGACTTGAGCAAATACTTATTTAACAAAACTGGTACTCTAGAGTTACACTTAAATGTACAGACATGAGGGTGGTAATCAGCCTCCATATAGGCGAACAAAATTTTAATGAAGGAGCACGCTTCGAGTCTTAAAAATAACACGAATAGATAACTTGGATAAGTAGCAAGTATGTCAGTATGTGACGTAAGAACGCCCACATACTGAACACAAGCAAAGATGAGCTGTTGTCTACAGATACAGTATGTAGGTACAAGAGAGAGAAAAAATTCCGAAGACTAAATTACGTCGATAATCGCAAAATATACGAGACAAAGACAACATACTGAGTCATTGATCGAACAACGAGTATATATAGATATATGCACATCATTCTACATGAAACAACAAAGACGGACACAGTGGCGAACACACAGCATACTATTACGAAGCAGTAGCTAGGTATGTATTCCCGTTTTCAGGCAAGTGTACAGTAGCTGTCAATCAGTCGGTTCGAATGGCGGTAACAGCAAAGCACAGCCGAAAATTTAAAAAATGTAGCTGCCGGCCTGTTCGAGCGTGACTGATGGAATTGTCCTAGCATTCCCATGTCCACCCAAAGTTTCTTGGGGCACAGCTGATTTGTAATGGATAGTTTATCTACACTTACTTATAATACTTACATTTTGAACAACGTTGCCAACTACAGTTAAAAATTTATTAACTATTAAACCTAATTAGTTGTTAAAATAGGCAGTACTTAAAAGTTAGACTACGAACTTGACTACAAAAACTATGCATGTGGCTCTCAACTTCTAATTCTCACTGCCTAATTTGAGGAGCATTATATGCTGTACTTGGAAGCTTTTACCCCTCTTTCCTGAGACGGAATGCTGTCTCGTTTGAATCCTGAGCGTTCCCTGTACTGCAGGTCCGAAAGATTTATTTTTTTACCATACCGCTTTTCGTACAACAATAATGATTACTTCTGAAACGCGTAAATTTTACCAAAAGTACAGATTGTTCGAGAAGTGTACTTAAAAATTTGAATTCAGCATAATCATACAACTATGTTTAAAATATACATGACAATAAAACTACACATACAGCTAATAATACATCAACACACTAGATAAACCGAAGGCATGGATGATAAGAAAGAAAAGGCTTTTTAAGAAACATCACACACTTACTCGATGGGTCGGTCATATAAATTAAAAACTAAACGTCAAACATGTGTTGAAACATCAATTTATGAGGCATACCTGAATCCGGACTCGAGTCAACGATCTCTGGCGTTGCGGTCTGGTTCTCTGAACTTAACGCCATCACATCTGCAACATAATGATAAAACAGTTGCCTCACAAATCACATCATGTTTTTGCATCGCTAACAGGTGCACAACACGTCCAGATCAAGCACAGGTAACACATATTTGCATACATATCCATAAACTGTTCTCGGACATATTTTCGCGCTGCTCTTCTGAGAAAATACTGATATAGGCTGTGCACGGTAAAATTAGCACTTTTTAAGGACCTTATTTTTTCCTTTCATCCAATTTCCATTTCCTGCTGATTTTTAAAGCAAACATTGCAATGTGACCAATAAACACAGTGAATACATATCACCATCATCAAAATTTAATACTTGAGGCTACAATAAGATATATTTATTAGTGGTTAATGCCTGTTGGGAGGGCCTTAAAACGTGCTCACTTTATCGTGAACATCCTATAGCAGTTTGTGACGAACGTAAATGGTGAGCTGCTTGCTGATCAAGTTGCAGCGTCCCTCTTCCACGAACGACTTGTAACGTCGACATCCTACCTCGGTATTTTTAGAACCGTTTGCCCCTGCCCCAAATCGGCAGCAACAACGCAATCTTCCATCGAGATGGCCCTCACTCAAGATTTTCGAGAGCTGGATGGGAATTCCTAGATGCGAGTTTTCCTCCGAGGGGTTTGGGAAAACCAGCTGGAGCGGCCACTACCCTCTCACAGCCTCACACCTCTCTAGTCGTGTATTTATGAAAATATGTCGAGTAAACAGTAACTTAAAGCCTCGGCTACGATCTACATGACGCTAAACGTAATCACAAGATACATAGTGTATCTATAATGCCGCTGTAATGTAAACATAAACGGAGTGGGTTTTGTAAAGCACACTATTTTGAATTATATTCGTAATTCTAATAAATGCATATACCATTAATGTTTTCTGTGGTTGATTAATTTTTGCAAAAAAAAAATGATTCCGCCAATTTTATAGTTGCGCTAAATTATTTTTTAAGTGATTTTTGTGTTTGCCTTGAATTTCGTACGACGGCGAGTTTATCTATTGTCGAATATACAGCATGTGCTATTGGTTTACACTTGTGTGCGACGTCTTGAATTCTGACTGGCTACATTACACGTTAAACGCAAATACTCGGAAGTTGGCCAACTTCTGAAGCGCTGTATTTACCGTTTGGAGTCGCCGCGACGTCTAACGTCGGTTGCACTTACACTTATTATTCATGTATTCATAACTTACTGTAACGCTTTACGGTAACACAGTCAGTTGTAGGCCAGACTTTACTTCAGCTAGTCGACGGTTAAACAAACACTTTCAAAATCAAACTTCGAAAAAAAAAAAAACATCTGAAGCATTTGAAAACAAGCTTTAACACATAAAGTAACGTTGGTAGTGGTTTGTACGTATTGACATCTCATTCAAATTTAAATGTTTTAACTGATGAAAGAAGAAATTTATTAATTTTTCAGAGTGGGAACTAGTACAACAGCGATATGTCTCTAACAACTCGTAATGTTATTGGATATACACTTAAACGGTATTAATCAGATTCATGGCAATTCTAATTTTTACATATAGCGAACGGATACGTAGTGCGCAGAACAAATGAACTAAGAAGATATTTCGGAAATGTTACAGTGACTGATATCCGGCTATAATGGTAACTATCGACTAAAACAACGAGGCCGAAAGTATTAATGCGTCTACCACGTTCTTTGCCATATGTGGTGGGTAGTCTAATATGGATTGCAGACGAGCTACAAATGGAGCAAACCTTTGTCATAACTAAAGTAACACATTCATGACCGATAAATATTTTTCTTCTTAACGCCTCTTTTGTACGTTTTTCTACTTTAGTTGCAACAATACATTCTTTTGTAACCTCACAATGAATTTAGACACACGTGGTGCATCTCTTACATTTCTATATTTACTCGATGTTATATGCATGTCATAACACATCCTTTCCTCGCTGGGGAGCTCCACAACGACAAAGATTGTTTTCTTTACCTAATCGACAAGAACAAAACGCTTACCGGGTCGAAGGCAGAGAAGGAGGTTAAAGGGGAAATTGAACTCGAGACGCATAATCCTAATCTCGAACTTACAGTACACTAATTCAATGTCACTTGTCTAGCCTGGCATACACGATAATCAATTTTCTACACAATTCCTTATGTAAACATGCATAAGTGATTCTATGACTGTAATTAGTAAACATAGCCGCTCACTCCATGATACGCTAATTTTCTCTGCCCTGTGCACATTACATAAATAAAGTAAGACTTGTGTACAGTTCAGATTTTACAAACCTACAAAGAGAATATACTGTGCGTAAATTTGAGTATGTAGTATGAAGAAAAAAAATGACTTTCATGCATGCAATCGATAAACCTTAAATTTTCATATTTAAATATTAGCAAAACGTAACTACTAACAACTAGACAAATGCTATAATTCGATAAAATAAAATCAATATCTAAGTTGAAATTGAGCAGTATTTCCCGCAATTGGTCTTGCAATACTTATCAATAAACTGTGACATAAATCGTGATCACTGTATAACTGAATACACAAATGCCATCACTATTTGTAACAATCATGAATCAGAACATGGAATCGATGACAATTTTCGTCAATTTAATCACGACTACTCAAGAAATTGTTGAGCTTGTCCCCTAAAAGTGTTTACGGAGGTTAACAAGTTTCATACCATATTATAATACAAAGTTTCCTCAGGGACTGCAATGTTGGACTACCACTTAACATGCAGACGATACTATCGCGGCTGCTGAAGTGTGCGGGCATTTCCGAGCGAGGATTCTCGGAGGGGGCCGTGATGGTGCAGTAGCCAGACTACTTTATTCCCACCCCACCAAGGCGAACCAAGTTCGATTCCCAGCTCTGGTACAAAATTTCAGCATGTGGAAACGTGGCAAATGTTGCGGATGGCCTGTACCCCCCCCCCCCCCCCTAGAATCCTGCCACTGCTCCATATTAACCTCATTTCACCCTAATGGCTGTGGACTTTCCCACACTATATTCCGAGAATTCCTCTACAGCCAACTAGCTATTGACTTACACTGTTGCAGACTACAGACATAACGACTGAACCACGAACTCGTATTTGGTAGAATTAAAATGGTGAAGTAATTGTGAGTTCGCAGTCCCCTTGTCTTGTCTGTACTGCAGTGAAAGGCTAAGAGATACCACGGTTACTTCACACTTTCTGTAGCCCTGCTGAAGTTCTACTTCCAGGATATACCTCCGCCTCCAGCCAGCAAAGATTAGAAAATTTCACAAATGGGACAACGCACCGCATTCATGCGTACTCAGTGTAATATTATTTTGCACGAGAACTATTTCTTACTAGGCGTTACCAACACACATGTTTTATCACTTGTTTTAATTCATATTGATAATTAATGAAATAGTATAATTCGTACATAAAATTTCAGTTTAACCACAAATAAGGTAGTTTTATGCCAAGTACAACACGTTCGTTATACACGACATATTTAGGAAATAACCAAACACATCATACACGATGATTATACAAAGTTTTCATTCAAAACATGTGAAGAAGCCGCGAATAGACTATAGTTACGTATACGGTCATTTTCGAACTTTTCTGTATTAAAAACATAATTAAGCTACGAAAACCAAGAATCCATTATAATAGGGGAAGGTTTCCTTTAAGCGGAAACCGAAACCTCTCAGCTCCATTCTCAATTGTGCAGTATGTGTAATGGACATTGTCTTGATGCGATTTCCTTGGTGTAAGTCGCTTCTTCCCCCCTTTTATAGGCTGTTTACGGTTAAATGAGCACCTTTGAAAGCCCTGCTTAAGACCTACTTGTATGCACGTTGCGTATTTTTCCGCCTTATGTAAAATTAACCCTGGCAAGGGCTCTATTACTTTATCCAAGCGTCGGTCCAGTGAAACTGTGAAATTATAAGAAAAGTAAATATTTTACAAACATGCTCATTTTTACACTTCGATGCACTAAAAAAAATAGAAAGCAAAAAAAGTAATTTAAGTTACAGTATCACAAATGGTCAACTAACACTTTTTATTCGACGTTAAGATATGGAACTAGTTTCCATCCATCGTTACCAACTTTACTGTGCGCATGTTTCTCAGAGCACCCATTAGAATATACGCAGGCAGGAGCAGTGACTTTTTCTAAGGTTGATTTCAAAAGTGCTCACTTATCGTGAACCGCCTTTACTCATATGATTCATTCATAAGAACGACCAGAAAAGTTACGTCCCTCCCTTGAGTAATGCACCCGGCGGCAATCAAGAGCACGACGAGTACCGCTGGCGCTTATTACGTACTTTTGTTCGGGGAAAGGATCCGTTTCACGTGAACTTGTGAAGATATCAGCGAATCCTCGCAGATAATTAATGGTTTTAAATTGACCCATCTTATCGACGGAGCTAAAATTATCTTTTTAACCCGTCACGTTGTTATCTCACAATTGCGCAATGAAATTCAGACCAAGCTAAAAACGAACTTCAGTGAGTTACTGCCATTTTCAATGTCAGATCACGTATTTTTAGGCTCTTCGTAACACAAAAAAAAAAAACACATGGCAATGAAATTGTTAGTTGTTTATCTGCCTTTTACGCCTTCCGCGAGTCTATACCACTAATCCGTATGCACTGATCTTGAATATGAACGCGTGAACGTTATTAATCGGCGGTACGTGAAAGATATGAAAAAGTTTCATACTTTGAACACTAGAGTTTAATACACGGTAGATTATGAAATTCAGCGACCAGACGATTACATCCACGGACACATTAATATGCAAACGAGGCCCTATTCATAGGTGTGGAATGCACCTTTCATTCGGACATCCGTAAGATTTCTTTGCGCAGTAACGTGTCACTTTTCGCTTGCTGGTTTATAAAAATTCACAGAAATTATCTTAGGGTAATCGTACCTGGGTTAATAGATTGAAAGCTATTAATTTTTCTATTGTTTTTTGTCAACACCTGTGGATAATCTTGGATGTAGTGAGATTAAGGTTATGGGAGATTCCGTATTATTCTGAGCGACGGTGTACGGTTCTACCACACGAATTTTCTATTATTATGTGTGAAAATTTCTGTTAATTCCCTTCTGTTACGCAAAAATGACTATCTAGACCTCTGCTTCCCAACGTGCGGTAGAGCACAAGCAACAGCTGTACGCAAGAAAATAATCCCCCTTATTTCCTTAATCGACTGGTTTGTATCTTATATGGACGAGTTTACAATTGCAAAAATTATGCGTTACCTTAAGAATTATGACATGTACAGAAGAGCTGAAACTCTTGTTCAATGTACTTGTTTATAATTGGTCGTGTCCATTATTGGGAATTCCTTACGCGTTAATGTAAATAGATAATCTTCTATCTTAGATGCCATTTCTGTGACGGTGATCAACAGAGCGATGTGGCGCAGTGGTACGCCACTAGACTAGCATTCGGCAGGACATGGGTTCCATTTCCGGTCCAGCATTCCAGATTTTTGTTTCCCATGGTTTACCGAAATAATTCCAAGCGAATGCGAGGATGGTCCTTTGCTCCAGGCCATGACCCGTCCCTGCTTCGCTGAGCTACTTGCTAATGACCGCGTCAGCGAGACCTACCCTGCAGTAACCAACCAGAGCACGACAGTAAATGCTGTTGGTGTGGAAACTAATATTTACAATACCAAGCAAGAATTAAAAATATTACAAAAAGAAATGTGTGGCGATGTATATAACTATATTTGTGAATTTAATTCATAATAAGACGAGTTTGTGCTAAAAAATTTCAGTCTTGAACAAAGTTATGGCTAAATGCCGGTTGTGTTGCGTGAGGTTTGTTAACAACAAATTGTGAACACTGCATGATTGTCGGAAGTGCTCACCGGATAAAATTAAAAATAACCACGAGAAATGTGATACGTAAATACAGAAGGTGTGGTTCGTATGCGCCATCGGCGGTTACTGCGTAATTATAAAGTCATAATTTTTCAATCGGTAACCCATCCTAACAGGTAAAAAATCTGAAAAGTAACTAATTAAGAATCTGCACTGGTACTTGTCTGGCATGGGAGTGGAAAAAAAAAAACTTCGAAAACCTCTTTTAAAATCAACTTTTGAATAATAAACACTGGCCATAACTAGAGACCCGAGAAATTCGCGAGTTCAATTACCTGTAAGCTAGACTTCACAGTCTTATATACTCTCATACACATAATCTGTTTATTGGTTTATTGTTGTGGTTGTAAAAGGTGATGGTTGGGCGCACGATTTATTGCATGTTTGTTATTGGCTTATTTATTTTCAGGAGGTGTCAAACAACACGTCGACCAATTAGAAACGTAACATGAACGTACAAGTGTGTGAATTCCAACTTGTCTAGAAATGAACCCGCGAAATTCTCGGATCTCTACCCACAACTACTACACATGCTACAGTATGCAGTAGCTTGCAAGTTTGTGAGGGTAAAGTTGATTGCCTGCCAGGTACTCTTATAAATTATTTCGTCGACGACCGTCCGCCTGAGAGAGTTAAACCAAGGCAACGTTTTTGTACATTAATGTATAGGCTGTTCACGATAAAGTGAGCATTTTTGAGGCCTTAGTTGCTTCTCCCCTTCAGCAATTCGTTATCCTTTAGCCACATTTTCAAAATAAATATTGTCATGCAAGTAATAAACACAGTGTGCATTTTCCACCAGACTCTAAATTTGACATGTAAGGCTACAATAAAGTATATTTACTGACTGTTATTCCAAATGAGAGGGCTTTCAAAATTGCTCACTATACTGTGAATAGCCTATACTCTTGATTATAACGTAATTGAAAGCAATAAACACCCCCCCCCCCCGCAAGGGTTACACACATTTCTCAATGAATGGGGATGATATTACCCAGCAACCTTTCGGAGATTTCAGATCTCGATTCAAGACAACAGTATTCACGCAATAGTTCTTTCATCTCAATGAGGTTTTATTATTTTTAATTAAAACAGTTTTGAAATATAGATTTTAAAGGACATCTACCTCCCTTACGAATTACTCTGGGGCATACAGTAGGTCGCTTAAAGTTTTCTATGCGCTATTCACGGTAAAGTGAGCACTTTTGAAAGCCCTGCTTATGATCTACTTGTATGCTCGTTGTGTATTCTTCTGCCTTATGTAAGATTAACGCTTGCACAGGCCTCGTCACTTTATTCATGCGTCAGTCAAGTGAAACTGTGAAATTACTAGAAAAGTAAATATTTTACAAATCTGTTCATTTTTACAGATCGATGCATTGGGAAAAAAAACACCAGAAAACTAAAGAAATAATTTAGATTATAAAAAATGGTTACCTAACAATTTTTATCCGAAGTTAAGATACAGCACTGCTTCCAAACCATCGTTACCAATTTTACTGGGAGCATGTCACTCAGGGCGCCCGTTAACATATATGCAGGTAGGGGCAGTGACTTTTTTCTGAGGTTGACTTTAAAAGTGCTCACTTTATCGTGGACAGCCTATATCTTAATTTGCATACGGAATCACTTCACAGCGTTTGTACCACCAACTCAGGATCATCCCATATAGTCGGTGCAAGGCACGCAGGCGGCGGACGAGGCGGATGCAACAGTATGTGAGGGGAGGAATGCGGGGCGCTAATGGGACGACGGACGGGGATGTACCTGCAGCAGGCCAGCAGAAATAACTCCGCGATGGCCCGGGAGAGGGAGGAAGCATGTAATAGCCGCCCGCGTTTCCCGCGGGCTCAGGGAACAAGTTATTATTACTCCGTCGCGGGCACGTGTCGCGGCTCCTGACGACACGGCCCGGCCACCGCCACTTCGTCAGGCCCTATACCACATTCCTATCAAATAGTAGGCCCCCTTTTTTTTTACACTGAAGTGTGCACCACAATGTGTGGTGCACACATTGTGTGCACCACACAATGAAATACTTAAGGCAGTAGTATCCATTCCATTGTCGATTTTTCTTACACATATTCGTAACATAAATTTATGACCAGACATTAAAAAATTCTTAGCTAGACATGACAGAGGACCACTTACCGATTTTTTTTTTAATTTTTATGGTTTCAATTATACCTCTATATACCTACTAAATAATTAGGTAATATTTTGACTGTTACAGATGTGAAACTAATCGCGAAAGAAAAATAAATTGGATTTTGAAATATCTGTTAAGATGTTCCCTATGCCTCGGCTAGGTTGGTTTTCTAAATATTGGCTCCAAAAATGAGGTTATGGAGGAAAATACGTGAATATAAGATGCCAATGATACTCCCCCCTTAAGCACTAGGCAGTAAAACATATGACGTTTTCCATCGCCATGGCTCAAATCACAGTATACACAATGAAGTCGCTTAATCTCGCAGTATCTTCACACTTCTCGATTCAAACTTTTGACACACACCCCATGTATGCCATGTGTGGTTATTTCCTAAAAATGCCATGTATCACACGCATTTTATACTTCAGTTAACATTAATATCTTATTTTTGGTTAAAATGAACTTCTATTTACATCTGATCAATGAATTATAATAGTTAATTAAAAGTTTATACGTATAAAACAGAGAAAAATTGGTGTGTTAGTAATGGATAGTATAGGCTATTCACGGTAAACTGAGTACTTCTGAAAAGCCCTGCTTAAGATCTACGTGTAAGAACATTGTGTATTCTTACGCCACATGTAAAATCAACATTGCCATAGGCCTAATCACTTTATTCATCCTTAACACATGTTCAGTCTATCTGTTGCCATCGTAATCTCTTACACTCGCGCATCCAGTATAATAGTCTAGCCTGCCAGTTGCACTCTTCACTACATCGATGCTCGCGGTAGCAGATTTTACTCCTGCTGGTCAATTCTCTCGTCACTCGTTGCTCTTCTCGCTCGTCGTCTATTGCTCATGGTCGCGCAATCGCTAAACTAAAGACACTGATCAACTCCGCCTCGGAGGCCCGCGGCGCTTATATATCCTCAGTCGCCCCATCTGGAAGTTTCGTCGCATAAACTAGGTTATTAACCAGAAAATTCCTTCAGATTAACTCAGAAATTCAATCTGCCGAAGGTCAGGAGCGCGCGAGTCAACCAAGCCATATCACAAAGCCACGCGCGGCAGCAAGCCTGTGTAAGCTGGTCTTTGTCTTCGCCTCCCGCTCTTCGGTTACATGCGTGACCTTCACACATTTCCGCTCTCGCAAGTGACGCGAAGCAGGGAGCGCGTAACAATAGCAATAACTAATCAAGGCGATATTATTTTTTTAAAATTTGGTTATCTGAAAGAGCTTTCGAAAAGTGCCCCTTAAATGCAGTTATTAATTGTCAAATCATTATAGTTTTAAAAATACAACACACTAAAGCCTTAATTTCCCGAATTCTGCAGCATACTAGGCTTTGCACCTAGGTATTTTTTCCTAATCAAATTGCATTTAATACAATCTGTATGGTGTGGAGATTCAGTATGAGTGCGATTTATAAACAGGTGAGCGAGTATTGGCACTCTGAATTTTGTTGAAAATAGGGGTCAGATTGTAAATTTATTTTTCTTCATTCAAGCGATACGGTTAACATTCATTTAATAAAGAGTTTAAACTATAGACTGCAGAGGAAAAGTTGTCGTTTTTGTTCCTTTCGTAGCTTGTAACAAATGCAGTATGCCGCGCTTAGACTCTAATTCAAAACTTTGAGCCTGCCTATAACACTCGTGTCAGAATTTGAGCATTATATTTTAAGAAATATAATGATTTGACAACAAACAACTGCATTACGGGGCATTTTTCGAAACCTCTCTCAGATAACCAAATTTAAAAAAAATGAGAAATACCACCTTAAGGAAATTCAGCTACATGACAAAGGAGAAATCAAGCCCCATGATTGTTAGAGCAATGACAGAAACTCGTGTAAACATTCCCACGGAGGAAAGGAATGCAAAAATTGTGTAAACGTAAAAACGTTCAAAACTGGCATAAATATTAAGCTGAGTCTACAGATAACTTTAAAACTTCAGTGAGCTAATGTCTTTAAACAACGGGACAATAGAAAACTACCCACCATCTAAAACAAAATATAAAAACGAATCTGGCTGTAGTTGGGGAAAGCAGCGTGGAGGGGATACATATTATAAAGTTCGACAAAATTATTTCATGCATATTCAAACCCTAAACGAAATATTAATTAATGACAGTCTGTTCCCAGTAAATAAAGTGTTATGAGCAAAATCTGCAGTTGTATCTATCGAAAGGGAGAGGAAAAGTGTGGCTTTCAAAGCGCCCAATTCCTGGCCAGTTAAAATAATGTTCCACACACATGGCCCTTGTAGCCTACGAACGTGTTACCTATCGTTTGGCATCATACTTATTGAATAGGATTCACTTCACAATGTGTAAAGAGCTAATTGGTAAACGACGAACTCTATTCGATTTAGAAGTCATGTCAACAACGTGTACATAATGTTTGTGCTAATTCAGGTTAATTTTCAAGTACACTTTATAGCGTTGATGTCAGGTTAACTTATCAGCAATGTCAGTTCTCTACTTATTCTTATGTTATTGTAGTTTAGACTTGTAAACGTCGTTGTCCATAAAGGTAAAGAAGTTCTCTTTTAAGGCAGTGCAAAGAAGCATGGTAACAGTTATCGCTGTTACCATACTTCGTCCTGAAGACGGAGGCTGCAATGCCGTCCGAAATGTCGCATCACGAAATTCTGCGGTCGCTCTATTCGCGAAACCAGAAACCGCACGCTTGACCTAATTTTTGTAATCCAGCCACCAGATGTCGGTGAGAAATTTCGACTCCTTGAGCGAACTTCTCTTTTTACGTCGTATACTGACCGTCGAATTAAAATATTAACCCACTGAATCGACCGGAATGACAATGCGTACAACGCTCTCAAAAACCGTAGCAAGAATCAATTTCCTCTACCTTAAACATCAAGCTCATAACACGACTGAACAGACCTCATTCGGAGGTTGAATTATTCTATTATCGAGAACGACCTCGCAAATACTCTTCTCGGTTTTTATTGTGTTCCAGTGGAAATTGACTTTGCAATCTTTTTTATTTTTAGAAAATAGCTAGACTACGGTGGGCCAAAGAGGCCACGGAAGGTCTATGGCTGTTTGCTCTTTTTATTTCACTTCATGTTTCGAAAGGTTATCGGATATTACAGTAGGCCGTTGAAATATACACTACAAATATTGCTTCGTGGCGAAGCATGGCGCAACCTGAGCTTTTATCGAAGTAAATGGATAGAAGCGGGAGGGAGGGGGGCGAGGGTTAAGGAGTTAATTCTTCAACAAAAATTTCAACACTAAATATCACTGTTTATTCTTAAAAATCTACCACATAGGAGATACAACAGTGAGAAAACTTAATTTTTTCCCCCATTTTTAATCGCAGACAAATATTTACTCACCAAGATTTTTCAGCTAAGTAATTCAGTACTACTTCTGGTGATACTGGTATGTTTTCGCGGATGTGCATTAAAGTTAAGACGTTCAGATGAGTCGTGTTCCTCAAGGTATTTTTTTTGGGGGGAAATAACTTCTCGCAGATGAAAGTTGCTATAGGGAAAGTAGCCATTATGGTGAGGTCATGCACTGTTGAGAACATGTTGGCACCGCATATCTGCAATGTTTTAGTTGCTTTTTGTGGACTTTTCCACAAGCCCTGCACTAATTTCGTCCATACAATAAGTACCCCTTTGATGTCTGTAAGAAGGCCATAAAAATTTGCCGAAATCTCCAACGCTCATGCAGATTTGGGCGGCTCTTAACAGCGAGGCCTTGAGAGCCGATGAGGGTGATTGAAGTGAGTACGGAGCAGCGCCGGAATGAAAGAGCGGAAGAAACGGCATATCTCTAAGAAAACCGGCCGTCCAGCGGTAACGTCCGGCACGATTCCCACATGCGAAAATCCGGGAGTGACCCGGCCGGGAATTGAACCCGGTTCGCCTTGGAGGAAGGCGAGCAGGCTAACCGCTCAGCCACCGCGGCCCCTTCTTTTTTAAAGTAATTGGCGACAGTCTGTTTTACACGCCATTAGATTTGTAATATTTTTAATATCATTAAAATTACTTTTCCTGCATAGGAACCCAACGCCTCTGATAGAAGGACAACATGGGACACTAAAGCGTATTACTACTGCCAAGGTCCGAGAAACCTACAACAGCGCTCCTAGCGGAATGAACTGACGAACACCCCGGAAATTCAAACTTGCTTGGCTCAGCATGCACGATTGAAGAGTGATTTTCGTCCTGCAATACTAAAGAGTGTTTTTATGCTGAAGGTAAAATAATTATCACTTATTCATACACCATGCCATCTTATAAAGTACTACAAGTAGAAATGTTTTCACTTGAAACAAAAATGCAAGAACAATAATAATAAGTGACTCACGACACTGATCATGATTTAAGACCTTCGGAATTGCGAAGGGCAAGGATTCATCAGTTGCTAGTAACAAAAGGAATGTCGAATATTTTTACTTTTGTCAGCCACGTAACTAACTCTGCATTTAGTAAATAAACACTTGAGTAGAACTAGAATGTCCCTAAAGTTTAGTTCCTGCAAAAATTTTCGAATGAACATAGTTCTTCTAAAAAGTAGAATCCCTATATGTTTATGTGGTTCATTAACTCAAGTCGAATTAAATACTGTGGTCAAAGACACCTTTACAATATAATAACTTTAATAATATAATGGAATAGTGCAATAAAAATAATATAAACCAAATTATGTAGTTCAATCTAACGCATCATCAAAAAACACGTGTGTGCTGTAATAACATTTATCGGATAGAAATTTAAAGGTTGCACTTTTAGATCTAGTAATAGGGTGGATAGTTTTTATAAAAATTGGGAGCTTGTTAAAGAATCCAATTCTGATACTATTTACATGTTTTAAGGCAACTGTTTTCGAATTATATATAATATGAAAACTATTTATTTGGTATTATTCTCAAGTAAATTACTGTAACCTGCATATAATAGTCTATTGTTATGAATATAAACAACACAGAAACAGATTAAAAGGCATGGTAATGTTAGAATATTTTATCTCGGGAATAATTAAATTCTTTAAAGCTAGCTCACGGTGGTTTGTTGCACAAGATTCTTATAAATTTCTTTTGCATCAAGAAATATGTTTGTAAATTTCCTGCTGTATTTCCCCAAAATATCAAACTATAACTTAAATTGAACTGGACCGTACCAAATAGAGTATTTTGAACATTCTAAATCACAAATATCTTTAATTGTTCTCGACGTGTACAGAACCGAAGTTATTTTGTTTGAAAATTTATTAACGTGACAATACCAATTTAATTTGCAGTCAAACCATAAACCCAAAAAATTTGACTTTATTTACAAAATGTATTTATAATCATTAATAATTATGTATTGTATCAATTGTTTGGGTGATATTTAATAACAGAGCGGGTTTTTTTTTTCCAAATTCAATGCCAATTTATTTTTTTTCAACCAACACTACCTATATGTCCGTAAACGATTAAGTTTCTTCAATGACTGAATCCAGCATCATTACTAGAAATTAATATTGATGTGTCAAAGAGCATGCGTCATAATTTTATCAGTATTTATACTTTCGCTGTGTAGTGTGCTCGTCGGAGATAGGCTATGTGACTCAGGCATGAGAGACTGAACGAATTCGGTAGTGACAAAGTAGATTAAATATCTTACTGTTTATTTGCATTTGCAAAACTAAGTAAGATACGTATTACAATCAACAATGTGATTTTACGTCAGTTTTAGCCGAGTTGTTTTTCTGAGGTTATCATTACTAGTGAGTTAGTTGTAGTTATTTTATTAACTTCAAAACAAGACCTATATCATATCACGAACTTGCTGCTGCCCAACTGCAGGTATTTCACTTCTTTTATATATTTACAGAGAACTATTCGAAAAAGTTGGGGTTTAGGAAATAACTGAAACTAAGCATCGTCATCGTCGTTCATTACGCACCTGTGCGTTGATAAAGCTTCTTTACGAACACAGACCCACTTTAAAGTAAACGGCCCGAAACGGTATTTAAATATTTTTGGATTGCCGAACACTGATGAAAGCTCTACTTAGTAGTATCTTCGATCTTTCTATCGCGTAACGCCTAGCATCCATCCGTTTATCAAATGACACTGCGATCGCGAAACCATTAAAAATATAAACACAGCACTACTTCACTTATCCGGCCTCCGTTGGACTACTGACAGGCTGGACAGCAGGGTATACACACCCGTCAACAAGGCTCAAGTCGTCCTCGGCGGACTTCCAGCAGGGAATATGTTTCATCGTGCGACAGGCTGTAAAGCACTCCACGGGCGTCGCTGCGCAGGGACGTGTCACGACTGGTGGGGTATCCCCAGCCTGTGTTCACCAGTACTATATTCAGGAGGCTAGCAGAGCGGGATCTGTCGTCGCGGCGTCCCTTACGACGTCAACCATTACGACTTGAGCATCGACGAGCAAGCGTGACCTGCCGGGAATGGACAGAATTGCAACTTGCGGATTGGCAACGAGTAGTGTTCAGCTACGAATCACGTTCTGCCTGGATACAGATGACCGCCGAAGCGGCACACCGCTCCAACGAGAGGTGTCTTAGCATGGGGTGCCATTTCCTACGATTCCCGACGAAACCTGACGGTGCGGCAATACGTCCAGGAAATTCTGTGAACATGTGCGCTTCCCTTCCTGGTGCAGTTCGACAACCTCATTTTTCAGCAGGATAATACCCGGCCTCACACAGCACGGGAATCTCTGGCCTGCCTTGATGTTGTCAGCATGCTTCCTTGGCCAGCAATGCTCCCCAGACCTCTCGCCCGTGGAGAACATTAGAGACCAGACTGGACGGCAACTTTGGCATATTTGTAGGGTCAGTTACGCCAGCTGTGGCTGGATCTTCCTCAGCAGAATATCTGACATCTGTATACCTCCATGCCCAACCGTATCTACGCCTGTCTCCGTGCTGAGGATGGTCCAACACCACACCAAGTGCATCCTGCAAGTGATGGTTCCCTGCAATACATGTCTGGTGTTGTACAATATTTTGATGTTTTATGTATACATACGACCATATCCTGTGCCTGTACCCACTTACTGGCCCTTGCGATGATACCTCCAGGGTAACATTTTTTTTGTAAACGAGTGTAAAACAGACGTGCACTGGAAATATATAATCAATCGCTGACTTATATTTCTCTAAAGGCGGTTCACGATAAATAAAACACTTTTGGAAACAACCTTAGAAAAAAGTCACTGCTCCTACCTGCATATATTTTAACGGGTGCGCTGAGTGACATGCACCCAGTGAAGTTGGTAACGATGGAGGAAAGTAGTTCTGTACCTTCACGTCGAATAAAATGTGTTAGGTAACCATTTGTGATAACGTAAATGATTTCTTTTGCTTTTTTTCGAATGCATCGAAGTATAAAATGAGCAGATTTTAAAATATTTGCTTTACTAATAATTTCACAGTTTCACTTGACCAACGCATGAATAAAGTGATGAGGCCCACGGCAATGTAATTTTGCATAAAACGAAAGAATATACAACGTGCATACATGTAAATCTTAAGCAGGGCTTTCAAAAGTGCTCATTTGACCGTGAACAGCATTTAAAAGAATCTACGCTCAAGAAAAGCGTGCTTGACTTCCAATTGGAGCAAAGAGGTGCCGATGTGGTCAGTAGTCCAATTGCACTGCGCGGTGAGTGCTTGAGAGCGGGAAACGCAGATAGACGACAGAGAAGCGGGTGGCGGCGCGGCACTCGAGAGGCACGAGAGAGAGAGAGAGAGAGAGAGAGAGAGAGAGAGAGAGAGAGAGAGAGAGAGAGAGAGAGAGAGAGAGAGAGAGAGAGAGAGAGAGAGAGAGAGAGAGAGAGAGAGAGAGAGAGAGAGAGATGGAACGGCGGCGCGAGCCACTTACAGCTGGAGAGAAGTGCCAGTCGCATCTGCGGACAATTGACGACGGATATGGGTCACGCAAGCTCTCCCTCACGCACTGTGCAGATACGACGACCCTGCAATGATCGTTGCGCGCTTTCCACCTTCCACGCGCTACGTTGACTAGTCTCATTCAACGCTAGAAGCATCAGGCCAGCTTATTTATTTCAATATTCACAATTTACATATTTTCACACCGTTTGCTGGAGTCACACTGTTGCAAACATATCACCTTTTTTCGGGGGGAAAAAATAGTGATGTAATCGTGACATACTTAGCTAAAATTGGCAAACAAAGAAGAAACATATCGATATAGGCTGTTCACGGTAAAGTGAGCACTTTCGAGGCGTTAAGATACTTTTTACTTTCAGCCAATTTTTATTCTTTAACCACCGTTTTAAAATAAATATTGCCATGTAAGTAATAAACACGGTGTGTATATTTCACGGCACTCTGAAGTCAACCTCTAAGGCTAAAATTAGATAAATTTATTTACTACTAATCCAGATGGGAGGGCTTTCAAAAAGTGCTCACTTTACCGAGAATAGCCTACACAAGCGAAGACTGTGCGGTAAGGATAACATTCCCTACATATATCCCAATTTTTTTACGGCTGTATCCTTTGCACGCTTCTACTGATGATGTACCTATTGCGTATGGTAAATGTTGGCTTTTAAAATATCCCCCCTCCCCTCCCCCTTCTTCTCAACCAAAAAAATTAATTTAGGAAAAACCTGAACCTCGCAAGGGCTATCCAAAAGTCGCCGAAAGTGCAAGAGTGTAGAGTCACGGGAGACAGGACCACTCGTGCTGATAAAATGCTAACAGGTGGTAGACTATAAGCCGGTTGTACCCGTAATATTGTCTGCTACAAATTACGCCACTATATCTCGAAAATAACATGTCCACAACAGTACCAAAAACGACCACCAGAGGAAATGATTTCCAAAGAGACAGTGTTTAGAAAGTCCAAACCTTGACTCACTAAAACCGGTTGCTTAATTGTTTTTCACTCGTCCCTTAACAGTTTTCTTGCGTGTGGGTTATAACACACACACACTATATATATATATATAAAATGTGTGTGTGTTATTATATATATATATATATATATATATATATATATAATGTGTGTGTGTGTTTGTGTGAGTGTTTGTGCGTGTGTCTATTTTTTCATCTGTTCTTAAATATTCGCCTAACCGACGGTAATTGTACAGACGTTCGTCACAAGTACTGGTAGTTTGTCTGCATTATCATAACCAACAAAACAACACTCGCAACTATATGAGATTGACCGAGTGCACGCGAAAAAAAAAAGTAAAATCCCCAGAAGAAATTATAGCATAATTTTTTTTCTTCTACAATAGCACAACCATTTAGTGCAATGCTATTTACTTGAAACAGCACTGGATAACCACAGCTTATATAAATGAGAAAAAGCATTAACAGATTGCAATAGGGTCATAGTGGGTTCTCTTTACAAGGTTAATACCACTGAATATAACGACACCACAAAAGGAAAGATACTTGAGCATTATTCATTTTTTAAATTCTTGTTTTCCGGCCCGAGCTACGGCCGCTCTATAATCACTCTGCCTGTGGGGTCATAGTGCGGCGAGCCGAGTAATACTGTTGTCCACTCTAGTGGCTTTGTAGCCGCCATCGTGTATGGTTCGTATTTTTGGGACTGACGTGGATGCGACACCGTTTCTGTGTGTCTTTGACTTCTGGAATGTTTGCTGCGAGTTTTCACTGTATATAACTCAAGTTTTTGGATTTTTGAATTTCCGTGGATTTTGATGTTATCATTGTTCGCGATTTGCTATTATTTTTTTTCGAATTTATTTTCTGGTTGTAAGGGTTCCTCCCCAGGGCCATCGTTAATATGGAATCGAACTGAACTGAATCACTCATTATAGCGAGAAAATGATGTGTGTGTGTGTGTGTGTGTGAGAGAGAGAGAGAGAGAGAGAGAGAGAGAGAGAGAGAGAGAGAGAGAGAGAGAAAACTCTCGGGGGGGGGGGGGAGGGGAGGAATTAGAACCGAACAAAAATAATGCTTAGTATTTTTCCGCATCTCGTACAGTGTAGAAGACATTGGCGAAAACCATTTTGCAACCATGTTCTGTTATTGGTGGTTCTCATGGCTACCTGCCACGACCATTGTCATGGTCCTACTTCTAAATGTGCCCAGGACGGTTTTATTGACAAATCCCCAAGGACCCATGCTTTAGTAACAAAATGGATAGTTAAGCACTTTGTCTACCGCACTGACGTGACTTATGGCCCACCGCACCTTTGTACCATGGACAAATGGTGGTTATTGTAGAGCTACCTTTTGGGTTTACCCTTTCTACAGTTATTGTGTATTCAATAGAAAGACTGCGGTCTATTTCACACCTCATCGCACTACAAGTACCAGCCACGTCAAAAACGAAATGCGGTTCACCCCATTAAAACAGCCTGTTTCAATTGACTGCGTGAACGAGTGAAGTTTCAAATGACAGCAGTGGTGACAACCATGCATACGCGACCGCAAAAGATGTTCTTGATTAATTATTACTACATCTTAGTTTACGCGGTCATTGAAAATTTTTTGTTAAGATTCACAACTCTAATGTTTGTTAAAATCAGAATTTTTCCTTCGTTTTTGGGGCTGATAAGCAACTTTTCCTGTTTTTTTTTTTTTTGCTTCGTAAAATGGTTGCTGCTTCAAATAAAATAACTAGGACAAAGTTACAACTCCGAAATATTATTGCTGTATCATATCTCTCGCATCCTTCGCCGAGGCTATGACTAGGCCACCTAGGTATGCGTGTTAATATTACTTTTCTCCGTGCCTAGTGCATCGTGAATATACATTAAATCGGAACAGTAATAATATTTTTACTGGACTTGAAAACTAGGCGTATTGTGTAAAAGTAATTTACAACTGACATCGTCACAAAGAGCCGCTGATACTGTCACACGGAAGTCTAAAAAATTACCATCTGAAGCAAACTGAAATAAAACGGAACCTTGATAGCAAAATATCTCTAAACAGACCGTGTGATAAGCCGTCAGAGCCAGAAGATCCAAATTATTACAGTTGGTCACTACAAAGCATGTTAACAGTGGAGCAAAATAGACCAATCATCAGTGGAGGCTTGATAAATGCTTTCAATCCATTTGCAAGAAAAAAAAATATGTTCCATGTTACTGAATGAGCGAGTGAGTGAAGAGATTTGGGCGGCTCTTAACATCGAGGTCTTGAGAGCCGATACTGCAATTGAGCCTGTACACATTAATAGTACGACATAACATATGACATTTAACATTAATATTTCCTCGAGGTAAATCATAAAAATGTCATGAAATAGTGACACTATGAACGAAACATACCCCATAAAAACTGGCATTCTAAATCGAACTACATACCCCGCGTTTTATATTTTGTATGTGGTTATGTACCAAATTACATTCATTTTCGGAGTTTTTCACGTAAGTAATTTTCCTAAAGAGTATTAACTGTGCAAGTTAACGACAGTTATTCAGGCAAATATATTTAATTCAGTGTTTGTGTGATTATCTTATGATTTTTTCAGATGTAATTTTCGTTGATCTTCTGAAATTCGTAATCATATAATGTAAGAGAATTTATTCCTTAGTAAAACGGGAAGGGAACATAGCCGTTTTTTCATTACAAGTTTAGTTCATTCATTGTTTACATCGATTAATTTGCTACAATCCTGAAACAGTCACTACTGTCAGCGTTAACATTCCGAAAAAGTTCTGTATTAAAGATTTACTAGCTATCATCACAGCGATTTTTCACTCACTATCAGGACGATTTATACTTCATGTGAGATGAGTGGACTGGCCTTTTACAGAGCCATGATTTAACACATTGAGTAGTGTATGTGAGCACAACATGATGCCGTCCCAGACCAAGATATAGACACCTCCAAAATGGTACTTTTTAATGGTTCTAGATAAGATGAACTTGAATTGTCCATAGTCAATGCACTCTGCACTTCGCTAACCATACAGTTTTGTACGCAGCAGTCAACTGGATGCGTCACGCAAGTCCTCGGGCCTCTGGGTATCACAGGTTTTGCGGACCGAAGATCGGCATACCCTAAATCCTCCCGCACTGCAACTGTACTCGGCTGAGCAAGACAGTGCACGGCACTTTGTCCTCTTCTGTTCTTGTGTCTTGTGCCTTTTCTTGCTTTCATACACGACTTTCTGCCGGTTTTCTCAGTAAAAAACCTGTCTTTCTCGCCATTCGGAAGTACTCAGACTTTATACTTAGAGACTTTACCCGAGTACTCCCTGATGGGTGATCGGAATGCGCTTGCTGCCACTGGTCATAGGTCATATTCTTCCAGTATTTTTCCAACTTTAGTGGCAAAGGTATTCCAGAGTTGGTGAAGATCGTTATCGGCCATAACTCTGTCCATATCTAGCTGCGGCCCTCTTCTATCAATTCCCCCCCCCCCATAACCCATCTCGAATGTCTTCCATTTTTATACATGCCATCAATATGTGTTGCAGAATGACGTCGACACCACAGACGTCATATAAAGGGGAGTTGACCAACCCGAGGCTGTGCAGCTTGGTCTTAAAATTGCCATGACCAGTGAACAGATGCACACTGTAATAGTTCATTGATATACATTTCCTTAGCATTCTTTCTTTACCCAGTAGAAGTTCAAAGGTGGTTCTTCCTTTCCCAGAGTTTTCCCATCTCTCTTTCCAAGTCCACAGGGGGTACTCGGGCAAAGTCTCTTAAGTATAAAGTCAGAGTACTACCGAATGGCGAGAAAGGCAGTTTTATATGCCTTAAACACAGCCAACAGTGCCACCCCGAGCAATAATGAGCTTTATTTTGTGCCACACTAATTCCACACGGGTATGCCATATTACCGCACCATATGCCACAATACCCTAGAATGCAGCCTTATAAATTTTCCTTAAAGTAAGGAAATTAAGGCCCCCTGTGTTTCCCGACGTTCTCAGTTAGTGTAAATCCACTTCTGCCTTGCGGGAAATATATTGCACATGTCCCAGAAAGATCATTTTATCATTCACTATAACTCCAACATACTAGAGAAACTCACCATTAAACTTCACCATCGGGTTTCTTGCTAGCTTGTCTTTCAACATCATTATCTTGGTCTTGCTTGTCGAGAAGTTCAGCTTCACCTTTACAGCCCAATCTTCAATACGATGCATGATCGTAGTTGCCTTCTCTTCAAGTTGTCTCCTTGCTGATCCACCGACCAAGATAGTCCGTCGCGGCGTACCCGAAGATGGTACACCCTTCTGGTAGAATTATCTCCAGCAGTCCATCGAAGAGGATGTTCCATGAGATCGGTCCCAAGAAGGAACCCAAGGAGCACCCCTTCGCCCCGGCATACACACACACTTCACTCAAATTTCCATTAATGGTCACTACCAACTTTCCTGAGGCCCTGCTAAAGTTCAACTTTTTGACTAATTTTTCTCCTCATGCAAACTAAAGACACAACGCACCGCATTTGTGCACACTCTGTTTAATTATAATTTACATGAGAACTATTTCTTACTAGGCATTACCACCACACATTTTCTCTCTTCATATAAATGATAAATTAGGTGTTTCAATTTAATTACACCTAAGATGCTTTTAACGCCTGAGATACATGGCATATTTAGGAAAAAAGCATACACTTAATACTTTGCGTAATTTTTTAAAGGTTGGATTAAAACAGTGCGAAGACGCAGTGAATCAACTATACCCAGAAATGCTCGTGCTTATGACTCCTCTAGTGTCCCTAGCAAGGTGTGCTCCGACCAAGTTGTCTGGTATTTAGGGGCAAATAATTTTCTCGTGCCATTGTATCCCTTTGATGCGCATTGCTGAAAGATCGACTCACATTTGCACCCTGCTTGAACATTTGCCACAGTTTGAAAACTACACTCTATGGGACCAGCAGCTGATTCGCCCAATAATTATTCTTCTGAAAAAAATTGTCGATAATGGTTCCCTGATTCTCTGAATGCACACCAACTGCTCATTAAGTACAACACTAAGTTCTGTAACGTCTATTACATTGTTACACACTATCTGCCTAGGTACAGAAACCACTTGGACAGCTTGGGAACATAGTACATGTCTATTTTAATGCCGGTAAGAACGGTGTTGCCAAGTTTTGCAATATACTTGGTTTTATCGTTTATGTTTATACAAGAGAGTACTGTATATATTATGCCAAAAGACGGCAAACATAATACAACGCCATACTTCATGCCCCTGCAGTGATAATGTAAGGAATTTACTAATGTTATCCTGTTGACTGCAAAATCAAAGCAAGGAAAATAATATACATAACAAAAGCAGCGAATTTTTTAACAAAACAACAGGAAACATACCCGAAAATTAAAAAACACATACATCCAAATATTCAGCTTGTATCAATAACTAATACCCTGACGTAAGCTGCCCAATCGTTAGAAAAATAAATAACGCCACGAAATTACTGACAGTAAATTTTAATTATCCTGGTCTCCGCCCATAAATAACACAAGTTCCATACCACGAAAATAGTAACAGCATAAACGAAACAATAAACTGACAAAGAATGAACAAAAAAAAGTTTCAGTAACTATAAGGATTCAGTCTGACGCACGATCCAGTAAAACCAGGAACGACACGATACAAAGAAGATGAGAAAGGTGAGACAAGAAAAAAAAGCGGCATTGTGTTTCCCCGTCATTCTTGTTCACTGAGTGAGCATGCCACATCGAAGAACACGACACAATACCAAGGACATCGTGTTCAGACGCCCATTACTGCGACCACCATCGACTGATCAAACAGGCACCTGTAACTGCAATGGTGCGTCACACGTCGGGAGAGACTAATGGCATGCCATCAGAATCTCCGACGAATCCCGCTTCTGCTTGCAGTACCACGATAGCTGCATCCGTGTCTGACGGCACCATGACGCACACCTGGCCGACCCTGTATTATACACCATCATACAGGTATGGGATACCATCGGATTACAATCATAGACTAAAGATGAGGTAGACCGATCTCGTGGGCTGCGCACAACCAATCTCAGTGTTCCAAAATTGAACTGCTTATCTGCCAATACGGCTAGCAAATAAAGCATGGATTGGATTTGAGGTTAGAACACTGTTTAGTAAGCACGTGCTTTGAGATGATTTTATACTTCCTCTAACCAGTTTGTACTGCAGTCTGATTAAATTCAAATACGTAAAAGTGTTTTACTGATATAATAGTGCTTGTCATTTAAAAATTAAGAATATAAACAAACACGTTCATCACTGTTAACCAAGTGAATTTGTCAGTTGTGTTGCTTTGCGGTAGGTAAATGTTGGGTACATGCGCAGAAGACGAATAAGTGGCCTACCTCATCTTTAGTCTATGATTCCAGTCTGTCTCGCGCCTATTCCGCATCGCTGGGACACTGACAAGCAACAGTTACACCGCGGAGGTATAGGAGCCTGTAACTAGCCTTGGGCCTTGTACTCGCAGGACAATGCACGACCGCATGTGACATGACATATATCGCCGGATCTCCGAAAGTCTGCACATAGGACACCATAACCTCGAGGTATACGTGGGCGCCGCCAGTTGTTGCTTGTTAGTACACATGTGTCATACTGCATGAACAATGGGAGAATAGCAGTCGAGTAGTGAAGGCTGCCAGAAGTGATTGCATTTTATTTCCAACAACACAGAAACAGCAGTATTAGCGACGTAGGGTCTGCGTGTATTTTCATGGTGGCCTTTGTTCAGACACGTTAGCCGCACGCATGACGCACCAGTTATATTCGCCTACATGATATGCAACTGACTGTGCACGCAGGTGCGAAAATTTGCGGACTCCCGGCGCTGTTTCGTCAACTTCAATTTAAATTTAAAAATACTACATGAATGCTCCTGACATTTTGCTATATGCTGTTCACGGTAAAATGATAACTTTTAAAAGCCCTGCTTAAGATTTACTTGTATAAACGTTGTGTATTCCTCCGCCTTATTTAAAATTAACATTGCTATGGGCCTCATCACTTTTGTCATCTGTCGGTCAAATGAAACTGTGGAATTATTAATAAAGTAAATACTTCACCAATATTCTCATTTGTACACCTCGTGAATTTAAACAAAAAAAAAAACAGAAAGCGAAAGAAATAATTTTAAGTTATCACAAATGGTTGCCTATCACTTTTTATTCGACGTTAAGATATGAAACTACTTTCCATCCATCTTTACCAACTTTAATGGACAAAAGTCACTAGTGTACCCATTAAAATGTATGCATGCAGGAGAAGCGACTTTTTCCTAAGGTTCATTTCTAAAGTGCTCACTTTATCGTGAACATCCTTTACTAGGATTTGTTTATATTATCCCCTAGGTGCCATGGTTTGAATTTCGACATGCACTTTGGAAATACCTTGTGTAGTTATGGATGTATGGGTGAATGAGTGAAGAGCTTCGGGCAGGTCCTAACATCGAGATCTTGAGAGCCAATGAGGATGAAGTGAGGTGAGCATGGAGCAGCGCCGGAATAGAAGGACGGGGGAAACGATATCCCGCCAAAAAAACCGCTGACCAGCGCCATCGTCCGGCACGATTTCTACCACAGGTTTGGGCATTGTATATTTATTAACGACTGATTTATATCGACTTTCAACAACAGCAAAATCGTTTCAATGAAAACCATATTTTGGCGTGAGGAGTCCTGGATTCAAATTCTGTGCAAGGACTTGATGTGCTTGTTGTTTATATGTTCAAGTTTAGGTTTATGTTTGCCTGTAAGCCTCCCCCTTATGATTATATTACGTACAGCAGGCAGGTATGTTACCAAATGAAAATTTAAAAAAAAAAATCAGCATATGCAGTAAGTATATTTATTATACACTACTGGAAGTTTTCAATAAACTACAAGCTTAAGCCAAAGAATCGATAATTTTTAAATTTAATAAAATAAAGGAATTTGTATCAATGATAAAAAAAATTGTGTTATTTTATGAAAAATATGAGAAATAGTATTGCAATGTATGTTGTTTTATGGCAAATAAACTACTGGACTCTGTTTCGAAATCCGGTCCGGCCATCTGATTTCTTGCTCCGCTGGAAAGAAGCGCCCTCGTGTACACACCAAACTTCACTGAAACAGTTTATTTATCCGCTCGTGCGCGCGCAAGAACGATTGAATGCTGGCTGATTCATGCCTCACGACGGCCAGCGCTCCGTCTGCAGAATAGAACATGTTGCGATTTTAAAATCGCCGCGGGGAAAAAAAAGCCGCTCGTGCGCTCAGTTCCATTTCAAACACTGTGTTTCATTCCACGCTGTTTAATTACCGCGGTGGCCATGCGGCTAAAAACCGTCCGTTCGCGCGTGGCCTTACTAGTCTTGCTGATGTTACAACCTACATGTTGCTCCAGAACTGCGAAACATTACGCTATTATCACACGTTTTCCACCCACACTACGCCATAATTAGCAGCTATAACTTGCCACTTCGAAACTCAACACTTAGAAATGGTTACGTATGCACGTATCTTCTCATTCTTGCTGAATCAAGCCGTGAACGCAATTCGCTTCTTTATGCATTATGAGGGAAAATCCGCTGGGAAATTACGAAATATAACTATCAGAATATTTACATCATGGATTGGGCTTTGTTTAAATGTTTCACATCAACGCACAACGAACAATCTAGTTTACAAAAGTATCCGGTCAGAAATTAGCAAAATTTTTAAAGACATTATTCCCACTATGGTTCGTTTGTGTGTTGCAAATCAACTTTCATGCCAAAACGTGGCACGGCACTGCCTTTTAGTGACGTGGTTGGAAGACACACTCAATACACGTCACACCAGGATTCCTGGGCTTTGATTGGCAGGCTAAGCTAGCAGTATATAGTTATGTAGTGGTCAAGCTGGCTAGGGCTTATGGATTATTATCAGATGGCGTGTGGTGCCTTTCCTATTTGGGTTTGAGTTTTCAACTCCTCCCCCAGTTGGATGTATTGAGCCTAGTTGCTAGTTAGAATGAGGAAGAATTTTGAAGTCCCCTTAATAAAGCTATGCGGCATTAATAACTTTTTTCAAATGTCGGAAGAAAAATAAAATGCGTCTATTATTCTACCTTCAGATCTAGTTTATTAACAAGCCGATCCCCCAGCCTACTGCACCCGTCTCGTACGTCAAAATAGCTGTCTTCCTACTATGTCCAAATAAGGACCAGAGTTGCAAGACTACTCTCATTAAGTAAATTGCGGTAGGGTAACTTTTGGCAACACTTCGAAGAACCATGAATTAAAAATATCAAGTCCTCGCATCAAGTTCGAAAAAAGTTTTTGTACTAAGCTTCGCCACAACATCATAATGTACCTGAAGTTTTCAAAGAATGGAGCCAGTGGTCAGTAAGTTGAGAGGGCAAGTGCACCTGCTCGCAACGCTAACCAAGCCCATGAGCACTCCCTGCACAAGCCTTCCATATTTTTGTCTTGTGGCTGCTGTTGTGCTGAGGTGCAAAGCCAGCAGAAGAAATTTTGTACACATTTACTGATAGTGAAATTCATAGAGGGTTAATTCTAAAAGGTCTAGAATGGCAACTCCAGTGTACAAAGGTTTGTTGAACGCAACAGAACTCTTTGACATCTCAATAAGGACCACGTTTTCATAGATAATCTGCTGTGCCTGGAATGTAGGATGACCTATCAGCTCTGCAGCCTAATAGATTGTGACATACCTCGAAACGACGCTAATGTTCCTTTACAGGCTGACATTATGCTAGGTTTTTCCATAAATTGAATTATTCATTAACTTGAACGATTTTTCGAATTTGTTTGCAGCCCGGGTACGTTTCTAAATGTACAAAGTCATCAAAGCCTTCTGCTCAAAGAGTAAAGCACGATGAACAGAGTCAAGTTTGGCCCCATACATCAAGTACTGCCTCAGTGATCCCCAGTGTATAACATATTTCTTCCATGGTGCGAGTGTTAAAAGAAGTTTCTCATGCGAGCCGTTTGGGGGTACGCCATTTTCTGGGGCCAAAGACAGATCAGATAGTTTATCATGACACTCCTTTGGAAAAGACAGATCAATTTCTGCGAAAAAACAAGTGTCACCATCATTCATCATGTTTGCAAAATCCCATGAAGAGAACACATCAGCTTTAATCCACACAAAATTGCCGATCGGACCGTATCGTATGACTGTAGAGCCCATCGACGTCGAAATAGCACATATATTTCTATGATACACTGGAGTCATAGTCCTCGCCCATGTAAACATTGTTGGCTTCCGCACATCTTTTTGGGACCTGGGTATTGCTGCCCCTAACCCCATGTTTGCCGCCCCTAATCCCGCAACCTACAAAAAGATACACGTCTAGACCAGTCGACAGACCTAGCAGCATTGACAATAAGGCATCCCATGAAAAAGACGGAGCTGTGATATACATGGTGGGGTCAAGACCGTAATGAGCCAAACATACAATCCTGAAATTCTCAAAAACATCAGCCAGCAAACAAGTGTCCACACATAAGTAATTAATGGCATACTGCAGCAAGTTTATGCGGTTGAATGCATCCCACGCAGCTTGGGCATGAGCGTAATCCTCATAGCTAATGCATTCGCCTGATCACATTATGAAGTGCATGCTTTGGTAGGAGTGACTTGCACATCAGACTGTCTGGCGACTTAAAGTCACAAGGAAAAAAATCCCTTCCATTTTGCCAACTCGAATTGGGTATTATCTGGAAAAATCGAGTGGGCGATACTCAATTGCGCAGGTAGCAAATTACCTACCAAAGTTTCCAGAGAGGCACTCATGAATTGGAATGAATCAATAAATCTTAACTTGAAATATTGCACCTTTCCATTGCAGTCAATCCCATTAGAAATCTGTTTTGTGATACATTTGTATTTCTCTAGGGTCATTCCAATCACATGAATTTTTCCAAGTTTTTCAATTATCATGGTTCCATAGTGTAACGTTAACTGACATTCAGCCAAGGGCTTTATAAGAAAGTGAGTTTCATTATTCTGCAGGTAATGAATAACAGCAACAAGTTGTCTTTTGGGCAGTCTGAAATTCAAGCTCACTTATTATGTGCACGGCCTCTGATTTCGCTTGTCAGATGGCCATGGATGGCCACAATATCATCTGTACCGAGCTTTTCTTTACAAATGTAACAACTTTTCTGAGCTGCCAACCTAGCTTCATCAGCAGGGGTTTTTTTTTTGGGAGTTCATCGGAAAAATGACGCTGTAAATTCCTGTAACCCACTTTGTGAGTTCAACTAATTTATCAACTAATTGATATATACAATCAGCACCCACAAACTCGAAATTCTGAGATAAAGCCAGATTGTACGAGCACACCAACAAAATGCTACAAGCATATGGAATATGTTGGTTGATGGTAGTTTTATTACTTGTTGTGTCATTAGGCAAGCAAGTGGACATGGGTTTCAGACAACTTTCTATGTTGCACTAGGCCCTAATCTCTGTTTGCTGTAATCTTTAAATTCCAAGTACTTGTCGTTCCCAGTGGGGAAAGTGCTGTGAACAGCCTTTTTTTGCTGGCAAAGAATAGTGTGACTTGCGAGTTTCTTCTCAGTTCTGAAATACTGAAGACAAAGATCGCAAACAACTTCTAATGCATACAAAATGCAAACGAGCAGCATTTCCACATGTGCGAATCGCCGAAATATTCACATGTTTGTCATGGCGCACATGAGAAATACACATGGGTACTACAACCGCACCATTTTCGCCAGTTTCGTCAATTATATCGCGATCTTTGTTTACCACACAATAGACATTGATAGAAATATAATTGTTCTCCTCGAACTTACAAATATCCTGTATTACTACAGGTGCCGACAGACCTTCGATATTCAAAACCTCTTGAGGTTTAGGATATCAATTATTCTGTGGGGGTTTTGTGTAGCAGGAGACAAAGATGCTATTATGGCGTAGTGGAAAAACAGACCCTCCGGGTAGTAAACATCGACACAAGCAAGACAATTGGCAATACACTTGGGCAGTTTAGTATAAGCAGCACCGACTGTGAACGGCCGATATTGACTCACATGGACATCAATGTACGTCAATATTGGAGACTCCAGCCAGAACTATGTGCACTGAACCCCTCAAGTCTGTTTGTGAGATAAGGAACAATATCATTATAGATTAAACCCATATTGGATGAATGGAGGACAGGGAGTGCTTTGCTTTGAAAATAAAAGGTTTCTGTAGCATCTTCCTCCACCTTGAAGGATATCAAGTACTTACCCGCTATGGTAAACTCTGATAGGCCAGGGTGATGCTATTATTAAGCTTAATAAAGGCACGTTATACCTCTGGGGAAAAAAAAAACAAAAAAAAATCTGCATCATTTAGTCTACCCCCGAACACCGTAGCCAATAGCTGGTACGTCTGGTCTGACAAAGCTTCCACTGAGGCTTGGGAATCAGAAAAGGAAATATTTTCTGGTTCCCTTGGCGAAATATCTCTAACAGACTCAAAAGTCTGTTGTGAAATGGTTGGAGCACCCTCCGAATCACAAGAATATTCTGAGCCTGATAGAAATAAGTCGTCATTGAAAATAGCAACCTTCTCATATTTGGGGGAAGTGGACATATTTTGACCTTCGGCTGTAAACTATCACTTCATAAGCGAATCCGTGCTCGAATCACTTAAGTAGAGATCACCCTTCAAGAGATTAACTCGTGTCTGCTTAGGCGAAGGGATACTGTCTCGACAACTTGTTTGTATTTCTGTCTGTAATTTCCAATCGGAATCGCTTTAGTAAAGATCTTGAAGCAAGATCTCAATAATGGATCGCTTATGCTGGCCCATTTTCACCTAACTAAATTTTTTTGTTAGTTTCCCCAATATAAAACTTACAACACCACAATAAATTAATATATGTAGGTGTCTCATACTTCTGAAAAAAAAAAACACTTTTAATAACACACACACGCACACATAATATAACTGAAAACATAATTTTATTATTAACATCCTAGACAAAAAGACGAAATATTTATCTTAATTTTAAATGTTAGGTTTGTTGGGGATAGACAGGAGCGAGAGATGTGACTAAATAGGTAGCGACTTCAAAATACTTTAAAATGTGGGCGAGAGGCAGGTAGCAGGCAAGGAGAAACAAAACACACAGGGAATAGACAGAACAAGGTCTTGCCCACCCGACAGACCATCCGCGCACGCACACAGAGTAGGAGCACTGTAAGGCACGAGTGTGGAACAAGCCAGGTCGGTCCGCGTGGAGCTAGCTGGACGAGAGAATGGGAAAAATTAATTCTGTAACCTACCGCAAGTGCCCACGTGCACCACCATCTGGCGACACCTGCACCTGCTCGACAACCCCCGCCCGCTCGACATCCTCCCTTTCCCCCTTCAACGACTCATCGTGTAGATACTGCAGCCATCTCTGTGTTGCGCCAGGGGAGGGGAGAGAGAGGAAGTTAGCACTTCCCCTCCAGCCCCAGCCCATCTAACAATTTTCAGTCCGAAGCCCGTCTCCAGTGTAGAATTGACAGCGCTTTGCGATCTGTCTCGCCCTCGTCGTTCACAATATTTTATTCTGTGGCCCAGGTGCATGGCTTTCATTTAGAATACAACAGTGAGATTTAAACTCGCACAAATTCATTCCAGTTTAAGCCCAGTTTAAACACAATTTTGTAAGAGAAAGACATTACATTTATAAATGCACTTATTTTTAATTTTTTAAAAAATTTTACATCACCAAAAACAATTAAGAATATTACACAGTCAAAAAATACATTCTAGGGTACACTGTAAAAATCACATTTACTCTATAAAAATATTTTTATAATTGTCCAAAAATAAGTTTAATAACAAAAGATTTAGCATGGGTAATTAATCTGTTACACTCAATACATAATAAAACTTGTCAATTTTTTAAACAAATTCTTCAGAATAGGTCAAATTCAATTATTTTACATTTTAAAACTAAACATGTAATAATTTTACAACTATAAAAACGTACACACATATTCCAGTGATTTTACTTAAATTCAAACTTGTAATACTTTTACAACTATACAAACCTGAATACTTGCATTTTAGAAGTAAAATTTTCTGAAACCTAAAAATACTTGAAATATATTATATATATATATATATATATATATATATATATATATATACACACACACATAGAACTAGCCCCCCTGCACTCTCACTCACAGTCATGCACCCTCACTCACATCTACATAACCAAAATTTCTCAGAGTAATCAGTGATAGATTCTAGATGTTCTTCACATTCTTTGTGAATTCAGCGAAAATAGGGGAAGGTACTAGATATTGACACGACCATATTACATATAGTGCAGTAGCTACTACTGGCAGTTCGCCTGTATAACTCTCTCAACTCTGCTAAATAAACTCAAATGTACATAAAATTACATCTGGAATTAACAATTCTACAGACTTGATTTACGAATTCAAAGACCAATCATTCGATTTGTTAAAAAGTTTTATAATTCCAAAGATTTGTTTTACAATTTCATAGACCAATCATTCAAATCGATAAAAAGTATATCGATTCTAAATACTTGTTTTACAATTTGAAAGACCAATCATTCAATTTGATAAAAAGTCTAATGAAATTCATGTAATTTACTCAAAGTTTAAAGAAAACGCGAAACAAATTTTAAACCAAATGCCAAAAACCCTAAATTTTTACATTTATAATTATTAACTTACTTAAACTCTTCTAGGGAAGATGTTTGTTCTGGAAGAAGACTCGAAGACAGGTCACTCGAGTTGATAGGCTTCGAACGAAATCTGAACTCAAGGTCAAGCTGTATGAACACTACCCCGTCCAGGCAGGCTAAAGTCATAGTGGTTTGCTCCACCAAATGTGCGGCTAATGAATTCTCGAGAAAGCGGGTGAATTCCCCAGTAGGCGGTGGGTGGTAGAACTGAAAGCGAGAAACTCATTCATGGCGCAACCCCATTGCGTTATATTCTGGTAGCGGATGGAGGATGGGCGACCAGTGTCCTTGAAAAGTCAAGGTTAGGCAGTCCGAACTGGTTCACAGGCTGTCTGAGCATGAGAGGATGAGAGACGTTAACCTCCATGAACTCACAGCAGCAAATTAGATCCAGTGGGTGGGAGGTGCTATTCATACCTTCACCACCCTCCCTTGTTGCAAAAATAATAACAATGCTATTTGCCTGAAATGGATATCAAATAGACGAATAACACATTTTAAGACATTTTAATTAAATGTTTTGACTGTTTCAATGCAAATTTAACATGTTTGACGAATTTTAGCATGGACATGCTAAATTTTAGTGTGTATATCTGAATTTAACATGTAATTATTCCATTTTAAGCCATTAGGTTTCAATTATGTTCTTATTTAACTATTTATTACAGTAACAATTGTCATTATAATACAAATGTTTCGCATTATGAGGTGAAATCAATTTAATGCTATGATTCAACACTCTTTTATGAACAAATTCCTGTTTTTGCTATCATTTATTTGTAATTTTATATTTAGTTGATTAATCCTTTAAGTTAATACGGTTAACTATTACTGACTTACAAAGTAACTAATATCATACAAGACCTTGCTGGGAATCTAACCCAGAATCTATATATTACAATCATAGCTGCCTAACACTGAAAGTAAGAAACTAGATTACAATCGTTCATGATCGAAGTGGGATTTGAACCCAGCTTATATCAACCATGTCTTAGCCGGGAATCGAACCCACAAAGTATATATTACAATTAACCATGCCTTATCCAGGATTGGAACCCAGAGCCTCCTAGTATAATCTAATTACTCTATAGAGGCAGGTGATATTTAACAAGTCATTATATATATATTGTTTTTCCAAGACATTTTTTGTCAGATTCAAAAATATCTTTAGTTGAATAGTATTTTTGGTGAACTAATAGACAGATTTATTTTTTCTTTATAAGACTCTTTCTTGATAATCCATCATACTTTTTAATACAACAATTTAAGAATCTCTCTCTGTCGAGAATTTCTCACCAAAACAAGTTCACTTTTAATAAGGAATGGGTTAAATAAACATATGAAAATGATTCTTTTTTACATCACATTTATTTACAAAAAATATATACAAACATATGTTTAATTATTATTGCGACAAACGAAATATACAATGTTTCAAAACATATCCAAGAAAGTAGAAAATTTTGTTCCTAAACATATACAAATTATACACTTGTTTCAAAAATTATTCTAACATTGAGCAAGTATAAATTACTTCAAAAAAATATTTAAGCAAGTAGAAATTATGCTCCAACCATTACCATGCTAAACAAATACAAGTAAATTCACAATATATTTACAAACATTTTTAATCTTATATGTCTGTCTAAACACAAACATCTTTATAAGTACGGGCATGTACAACAATGTTTTCAACCAAATCAAGATATGATTCAACATAATGAGAGTATACATATTCAATACTAGATGGAAGATGTGTGTTGGCAGTTATATGAAACAATGGACATATCTTGTTGTCACTACACTGTATAAGTTCGCGACTATTTTCGTCTCCTATAAGGAAATAAATTACTTTAAAATGAAAAACATTGTTACAAGTCTCCATAAATTCTTGCAAAAGCCCATTGCACCATAGTGCGTAAGTTATATTGGACTTTCCTTGTTTGACACTGACATAATGATCTGCAGGATGAAAATGCATCATGTTGCTATTATGACATTCAACACTCGACTGAGAAGAATCAGCACGGAATAATCTATCTATATTGATAAATTCATTCTCTCTATCTCTAAATTTGTAAGTAGAATCATGTTTTAGGATTAAAATTTATTTTTGGAAATTTTATTGTTCAATGTAATGACATTTTGATAAATCACACCCAGAATGAGGTGTAACAAAACTTATGTTTGCTATAATGATATAAAGTATGATTATTATCATCATGTTCTTCAAAATACTGATAGGACAAAACAGTGTCTATATTATAAACAAGATTTTTCAAACATTTTTTCTTCCTCACAATATGAAGTTACAATAAATTTTCCCTTAAGTTGACGCTTACTTTCTACTCTGTGCAGGCTGTACAGGTTTACAAGACATTTAGAACTGTTGCAGTTAGTTAAAGTAGCATCATAAGTAGTTGGTTTACTATGTGCTGTAAAAGCTTGAGAGAAATATGTACATTTGAAATTAATGTCTGACTCACAGATTTCCTTTACAACATGAGAATAAAATAAACTATGAGTTAATGAATGTGAACCTTTAGTAAAAACTCATACTTGATTTCATTGGGAACAGTGGGAACATTGGGACCATTATTCCGAATTAGCCACTTCACATGCATATAAATTACACATCGATGGAAAAACTAATCCTTGTTCAAAAATAAAGTTGTGGATGTCCCCATCGCAGGTCTCCTTCCTACGAACGGTGATTCCCTGAAAAGGTCTTGTGAGCTGGTAGGCTATTACTGTGTATCCCCATTCCTCTTCAATCTCCTTGCTAAGATTGGCAAACATAAAATCTTCTAATGTTGATGGTAAGTCACTGCCAGGGCGAAGATATCTAACAGCACACACATTGCATGCTATTCCTTCACCAAAATGAATGCCGAGACTGTTGTCGAAAGTGTAGCACCAATGTTCTATATTGTTGCAGACATGAACTTGTAGAATACCATCATACGGTTTAAATAAAACTCTTATGTTTCCAATTTGTAGGACTAGCCATGACTGATGATTGTATACTGAATGCTCTCCTTTATATAGTCTGCCTAATGTTCTTACTTTGAAAAATGTTGCATTGCCACATACCACAGGGAGAAGTTAATTCTTGGTCACCGATATACATATAATGTTGGTTGTTGTTGCATTGTTCTGTCTAAACTGTAGTATAGAACAGCAACTACACTCCTCCTGCATAATTTATTTGATTTTCTTGTAGGACTTGCATTTTGTGATGTATCTACTGTGAGCTTCAAATTCTAGTTTACCTTCATTACAAGGTAGTTTACTGTCAGGATGTAAATTATATAAATGACATAAATTTCGCCCATAACATACATCGAAAACGTTAAAAGTTTCTGTTGGACTGATTAACGAGAAATGCCACTGTTCATCTTCATTGCATATCTGTATCTGTAGTGGACTATCTTCATCTTCAATTCCAAACCACACTCGCCTGAATCCTGGAGTAACACTAGCATACTGAAGTGATGAGTCGAACCTCTCCATCATAACTGAAGCTCTGGTGTACGACGCTCTCTCTCTCTTTTTATATATAGACAGATGTTCTTCAACTTTCTAGTAAAATTAGTTCAATGACAATTTTGTTAGATAAAATTTACAGACACAAACAATGCTGTTCCAAACCTCATAGTCCCACGTTCCACATGGTGTTCGAAGTGCACTTTTGCCTTGTATTTGCGTGATGTACTCATTATTATTACATGTTTTAGTCCATAAAGTGGTGGTGGTGACATAAAATTCTGTAATCAATTTATACTTTGTTTGATGAAAACCTGGTTCTTTGGTTATTTTTGTACTGCGATTTTTAAAACATAGCTCCCAAGAAGAACATGGCAGTTCGCTGTCAGGTCTTGTATTAAAAACAGGACAATATTCCTTCATCACACAGCACTCCTGTATACAGGTTTTCTCCGAAACTTGTTGTGAAATTCCAATGTTCATGTCCGTTACACATTTGTGTTTCAAAGTATATGTTGCCTAGAGACTGGAACCATACTTTCTTGTGTCCTCGAAAGATAGTGGAGTACATCTTCTCTGGGTCGAATTTCTCTATTTTTTTCGAAATCTTACACTACCTGGAACAAACCATTTATTCGAAAAATTTATATACACACACACACACACACACACACACACACACACACACATATATATATATATATATATATATATATATATATATATATATATATATATATATATATATATATATATATATATATATATATACACACATATATATATATACACACCAACTTCCTATATATATATATATATATATATATATATATATATGAAGTTGGTGTAAATATTCTCTTCAAGCTTTCATTTTACATTGTGAGCAAAATGTTTTTTCCTCACAGTGATTTGTATTATAGCATTTGAAAATTAAATTAATACTCGCACAGTCGTGGTATCTTTTGATATTTATTACTTCTGCATTAGTTTAAATTTTTAAAATTTCCTTCTGCATTTTTCCAAGCATGTATATGAGATAGTCTTCGAGTAACGCATCATTTACATTTTTTTAAATGTTTTTTGTAAGCAATGTCACCAGAGTCCCATTTCAGGTTATGTATCTCTTAAGTCTGTTCCCGAAAAATCATTTTTACTTCAGGTTTTAAACTGTACCAAGGTCTGGGAGATTTGAAGCACAATACTTTAGAGTCATTAGAATAGGGTGCATACGAAATAGCAAGTTCCTTAATTACAAAGGAGTTGTCTTGATAGTTTTTGAAACCCTTCGCATAGCACATTATTTTTACATTATTTCTTTATATTTATTTATTTACAAAAAAAGTCTATCATTTAAAATTTTATAAGATGACTGTACTCGCCTCGGAATCTACTTCATCGACTCCGGACGAGTCCATTGCTATATCAGGAATAATTATAGCTTCAAGTAGTTGTTCCAACCTGCACAACATACAATCCCTCGCATATGTTGCAAGTTCCCATCATTAGGAAAGGCAGGCATTCCGTAAGGACAGTCATCAACAAGTAAATAGGATACAATATCCTCATCAGCTTGTAAATGTTAAGCCAGGAATGGATAGACTAATTTTATTTTGTGGGCCACAAAAGAAATTAAAAATTCTTTCGGCAAAACTCACAGTTGGGAACACTCTAAACTCAATAAAGTTTTCCCCTTTCCATAAGCTAAAATAGCATGGAATGATTCAATGCATTCAAAGCGACAATTGTCACAGCAGTGACCTAGAAGCATTGTACCTGTTGTGAGCTGATGCAGAGATGAAATACCCTGAAGATTCTCTGTTGATGCTGATGATATAGATGTAGTGAATTTGTAATAGACATTGTAGACTTTTCTCGGTGTGGACATCTGGAGCTGTAGTAGACGTGATGCATGTCTGGCACAGTAGTCGACATGATGGATGCTTGTTGTAGTGGAAGCCTGGCATCACTCACAATGTCGATGCGTGCTGTTGCAATGGATGCCTGGCATTGTTATCTGTGCTACTGCAATGCACACACACATACAGTGACCTTAGCAGATGCTGAGTTAAGACAGAAAAATTAATTTATCCTTCCTTATATACTGCAAGGATTCAAAATGGCCACCATTTTCCTGTAAATTTACAACAATTTGGATATTTTAGTAAAAAGTAAGAATAACATTGAAAATCGCTATAATCCGACTCCGAAAAACATAATTTCCACCTTTTTTACGTACTGTTTCATTAAACTACTTGGGAAACTGTTAAAATATTAAATAAATTCAAATATATACATTTTATGATAGATATAATTCATTTTGCTGTTGGAAAGTTTTTGGTTAGACATAAAGAGAGGGATCACATTGGTTAAGCAGTTAGCACGCTCGCCTCCCCGGTAAAGGTCACACTATACAAACAAATTTGCAGTGTGTGGAAGTCATGTTATACGTTACCGCTGATACAAGGGTTTTATCGGAGATCTCTCTCGATTCCCTAGTCGCACGCGACCCGGTTCGACACTGCTCGATGCTCGCGTTGCTTCACCCTCATCAACTCTCGAGACATAAATATTGCTCGCTCCCCAATTGCAGTCGATTCTTGGCTATCCGTTACCTGGTATTGTCCACGAGGTTTTAGAATGACTCGTTCCCGTATCTTTCATAAAAACACGTCTCCTAGTCGACTGCCTTTCCCAAATAAATTTGGAACTGATTGTAACCTAATGTAGAGTTATAATCTTTACCGAGATTATATTATATTTTTCCACATTATAGCAGTGTCTAAAAATTCTGGGCTAGGAAAATCTACACACGAAATATGTATTTTTGTCTGCTAGATGAATATTTACATGTATTATCTCAATAATTGTAAAAAAACATTTTTTATGGGTAAAACAAGCATGTCTTGTGTTGCTGTGTGATTTTTCAAATCATAGTTTGCTTGATTCAAATATATACTTGTTGCTAGAATGTTAAATCTGGTGATTATCTTGGAGATTAAAGAAACTTAATTTTAGGGATGTAAAATTTCATTTGCGGGGGTTTTGAAATTTTAATTCGCTGGGAATATGGCAGGCTCTTACATGACCTTGGATCGGCAGAGAGGACGGGGTGTGTGGACAGGCCACCTCTCGACTCGAGATATTAGAAAAAATGTGCTCTGGGCTGGGGATGCGTGGCCTTGGAGAAGAATTGGCTTTTCGGGCGAAGACAGCATATGGGGTAGGGGAGGGAGGGGAGGGATGATCTAACTTCTTGACTTCGGGGCACATCCCTCTGGACAAGGAGTGGAGGGTAGCGGTTGTCTACAGCCGAACAGGGGGTAATATGAAGTTCTCTTGCCAGTAGTCACCATCTTGCCTCAATGGAGAAAAATTGAGAATCGGGAAAGATGGGTGAATGACTCCAGGACATGACACTCTGATGAGGGGAGGAGGTAGGAGGGGGGAATGGGGATGCAGGGATCTCGGGAGCCATCTGTGCCCTTGTATGCAGTCGTCGCCATCTTGCCTCAGTGCTGAAAAATTGACAATCGAGGGCAGAGGTTTGAGTAACCCCAGGACACATCGCTCTGGCGAGGGGTGGAGGTGGGGGTGTAGGGAGCGGTTGGCCTTGGACAGAGCAACATGGATGTCTCTTGGGAACTTCCACCATCTTAGTACTTCGCCCGTCCTCATGCTGCATAGTCGCAACACTGTATCTCTCGGCTCACCAGAGTGTGGTAGCTACGATTAACATTTTATAATATACTCGTTTTAATATAAAACTATTTTATCAGGAAACTTTTATTTTAATGTATCGGGAAAAAAATATAAATTTGTGTGTGATAGTGCATTTATCATGTAAATACCAATTTCTGTGTTCGGTAGACGAAACTTAGTATGATTTCCAACTTGTGTTTGTGTAAACAAGTACGCTCTATATACCAGACTTTAAATTTTAAAAAATTTGTAGTATGTAAGTAATTTTTTCAAATAATTCACTTTTATACATTCACGTACTTGTAGGACGAATTAAATCGTCAATAGTACCTTGGTAGATTTAATTTCTACTCAGTTGCCTATCGGCCACGCTACATGTATATAAGCAGGTGCACCTCATATGATACACTCGTTCATCGAGTGATTTCCGAGGTGGACGGATGTGTTCTCAGGGGACTCCTGCCATTTCGTTGTGTGTTTTATTTGGAAACATTTGTTTTGTTTAAAATTTCATAGTTTAAGTCTATAATCAAACAGTGCTACACTAAGCTTGCAGTCGGACAGTCGTGTTTTGGGGAAGGTGGAATTTTATTACACGTGTTATACAATTAATTTCTTTTTACATGTGGATTACATTCCTCTGTGCCAGTCTCACAGGCAGACATATGTGTAAGGTATAAGTGAGAGGTGTCATATATATATCTTGTTCATTTAATTTATATGGTTATTTTGTTGTAGATTGTTAGTTCCATACTCACGAAATTGTGTTATACTTCTCTCTCGTGTAAATTATATTTCTAAACTCGAGACTCACATAATTGCACTTATTATTTACATAGTCATTTGAAATTTGCGATTCGATATGTTTAATTGCATTCGGAAAACAGTCGTCAATCGTTTGTCATTACTAACATGTAAATCCCAGCTTTCAAAGTCGCCTATCTACCAATACTGTCTATGAGCAATATCCGTACAAACACATCAAAATTATAGAAAATAAAAAAATAACCCTTAGCACACTCTTGCACTCAACTCACCATTCTGGTCAGTCGACTCCAGAACACAAAATCACCAAAATCGTACAGAACTCCTGCTACCCCCTCCCAAAAATAAAGAAGTACAAAATCAAGAAAAAATTAACCCTTTCAATAAATTTAACCATTTCTATTTAATTAACCCTTTCAATTGTTGATCGGATTAAGGATTAACCCTTTCAATAAAATCTATAATCCATCAATTAATTCCACTTAATACAAGGTGAAATGAAACGAACACGCCCCTACTACTTACGTGCTACAGCACTAATATGTATATAATTTTTAAACATTTTTGATCGTCATACTTCGCATTAATGGATGCTTTTTTATTTTTAATTGCTTCTGGTAGTTCAATATATGATGCTCCATTTAATGGATTATATTTACTTATAGCTAATTGTATTCCAGTTACTCTATCTAAAGTCCATCCTGAACCTCTTTTTTGAAATTCAGATAAGTGTGTAAGTAATTCTTGTTTTATAATTTTATAAATTCTCCTTCGTTTAATATTCTATGACTAAATGACTGAAATGTAAATAATTCTACTTGATTATTTTCCTGCTTGCGATAATTGGTATATAATTTAGTGCTAGTTTTCAGCCATCTAAATGTTCTAAGATGACCATACATTATCTCAAAAACCTTATTTTTTACTGAATTAAAAAATGATCTGGATTTACTAAATTAAAGTTATTTTCAATGTTATGTGTTGATATACTACCTTGGAAAGCTTTATTAACTAAGTAATTTTTATTTGTTGTTCTATTTCTTTTGCTTACGAATACGTTAGTAGAATAGGGGAATATTTATTTTAATTAATTTCTGTCATGCTATATAATTAATCGATATTGGCATCTGATGAAGGTAAATTTGTAAAATTGTTCTTTGTTATCCATTAAGATGTCCTCTTACTTATAGGGAAAAAAATTTATAAAGCTTTTAAATTCTAAGTAGACAATGAAGAGCTATGAAAAAGTGAATATATTGGAAAATGAAATCTATAAAATGTTTAAATTATTGATAATAAGTGAAATCGTTTTAACTGTGTAACTTACGTTTGGTTGTGTGTTTAAGGGTGTCCCTTCTCTCCAAGTTCAGTAAATTTCTCTTTAAGGCAACAATTTTTATTATATTCACTAATACAATTGTTACATATTGTTGTAAGTTTTTCCTTATTTCTTGTATGAAGTGAAAATAATTTTATGTTTTTATTCTCATTACATACTCTACATATTTTTGTTGGGTAATTATCATGTTGAATTTCATTTAGAATATCTACTGACACATTGTGTGATTTAGTATTTTTATGCTCTTTGAGAGATGCAACACAAACATAATTTCCACATTTACAAAATAATTTCTCCCTTTTTAACACAAATTTATTTTTGGTGTTTTCAATGACACATTTCTTACAGTTGTAGTAAAGTCCATCCTTATTTGTTTTATGGTAGTAAAATTTTTCTATGTTTAATACTCTGCCACACTTTTTACATTGCTTAGATATGGTATTATTTTCCGTTTCATTGTTGAGCAGTGACTCCATTTTTTGTGTTTATTTAAAAGGAAAAAAAATTAATAATAAAAAAATTTATTTAAATATTATTTTAATTTTTATTTCAATCTTAAATAGTTTTTATATTTTATTATTTTGAATTTTATTTTAATTGTATTTTAATTTTACTTTGAATTTGAATTTTGTTATCTTAATTTTACTTTTAATCGTATTATTTTTATTTTTATTAAAATATTTTTCTGTTATTGCAATTTTTTCGCTTTTAAAAAAAAAACACAAAAATTGAATCGCTGCTCAACAAGTTGAACTATTCATTTGAATTGACTAAACTACACGACCTAGAAAAAAAAGTGTGCTGCTATCGAATTTCAATTATACAAATCTAAACTTGGGAAAAAAACTAATTGTATTCTAGATGGTAAATATAAAATTACTTTGCCAGATCGTTATGTAAATATACTTGATAAAAATGCTTTAGAATTAATAAATGAGAAACAATTTTTATAACGTATAAAGGTTTAAAATAACGAGAGATGTAAAAACTATGAATGGTTTAGAATTATCTTAAAAATGTAAATATTCTATTATTTTTATTCGATCAATTATCTTTTTTTAATATTTAATTTGATGCTAGCTTAATTTGCTTGTTATTAGCTTAAATTTGGTTTATTTTGAGAATGGTAAATTTTCTTGAGTTTGGGGTAAAATTGCTTGATTTTCGATGAAAATTGCTTGTTTTAATTGAAAATGGTCGTTTCTAGAAACACGAAAAATTTGCTTCAAACCGAGAAATTTGCTTGATTTTAGCTTAAATTTACTTGATTTTGGTCGTTTTTTCAATGAAATTCACACTGAGTTTTTATCTTTTCTTGTACTTTCGTTTAAAATAACGGGAAATGGTTATTGTTACTTTTTGCTTGTACTTTTGGCGGAAATTTCCGAAAAAAAGGGGGTGCGCCAGGTCCCGCATTATAAATCTGTCGACATACGAATACAATAGGAAGAGAAAGATTGTCAACTATCCATTTACGCACCCAAAATGGTAAATAAATTTTCCTCCACCACAGGCAGATCACAGATGAAATGTTTTTTTTCTTCTTTCGATTACGTGCTAATTCGTTAGAAAAATATGGGAGAAATCCATTGTGATGATACGAATAGGAAACCACAAACCATTACCACCCTGCTATACAGTAAAGTGAAACTGTTTTATTTAATTTTATTATTTTAATAGTAATTTTATAAATGGGATTAAATGTTTGGTTGTTTAATATATACTATCTTATAAATTTATACCAGACGCCTCTTAAATCAAAGCTCCGACTCTGTTTCAGTAACGACAAGGGTTCTTAAAACAAAAGATCTTAAAACGATTGGATAAAATTTATGATTACTTTTTGATAAACTTACTACTCTTCATGATGATTGAAAAATCAAACAGGAATATATAGTATCGTGAATAACTTTAAATTCCAACTGGGTCTGCCCCAGCCTGGCGAGAAAGCAGAGATCGTTCCTAACATCCCGTAGAAAACATAATACAGCAGTACCTGACGCTTGCAGATTAATAAATAAATCCGACAGGGCGTAACTTTTAGCTGTCGATACGCAACAACCAGATTAATTCTTACCACTGATAAAATCACAGTACCAACACGACGAACGCGTTTTATCAACTACCGTAGATATTTTATGAAGAGATTTTTTACAGTCGTGGCCTTTCGTGCAGCTACATTAACAAAACCACGGTGCATCAACTATATATTTCATATTCTGGCTCATTACCACACCGGCTCATTATCAGTCCGCTAAAATAACCTTAATTTTTGTACAAAAATAGTTCACGCATTCCAGAGATTATAATACAGAACCTCGCGGTCTGAAGTGAAAGCCTTTAGCCACCTCGACCACAAAAATCACATCAAATGTATTCACAATTGAAATGGTTGGAAATGTCCTGTAACAGCAGTTCCTTACGCCAGCTTGTTTTTCGTACCCTCGCTCGTGGTGTTGGTATAGAGAGGACCTGCCATAGTTAAAAGCGCGACGTCCTGCATGGCAAGTGTTAGCCATGACGACGGCTACGCGTCATTCCACAGCGCTCTATTAATAGCCACTCGAAAAGGGGTGGCTGTGTTAGCGTCGTTACCCCGCGCCGCATTATTCATGAGGTCACGGTCCACGACGCGCAGCATCCGCCCACGCAGAGTAGCAGAGTACCTGATCTCGGCCGCGAACTCCAGCCGTACACGGGCCCTGTGGAAGAGCGGTTAGCCTGCTCGCCTACCACCAAGGCGAACCCTAGTCAATCCACGGCTGGATCACTCCCAGATTCACTCCGAGTGGGAAACGCGCCGGACGATGCCGCTGGTCGGTGGGTTTTCTCGGAGATCTCCCGTTTCCCACACCCTTATATTTCGGCGCTGCTCCATCCTCACCTCATTTCACCTTCGTCACCTTTCAACTCTCTCAACAGCTGCGGACACACACGCCAGCAAAATGTTTGAGCGCCGTTCGTCACACAGCAGCCTAATCTCCAGTCGCCAGTTGCCAGTTGGCAAACCATCAGCCAAAAGAGAACGTTTCACTGCATGCAGTAGCCTATCAGACTCAAAGGCCGTTCCCAGAGCCTCGCGCAGCAAATCAGAGAATGAACACGCTCGCATCAAAGGAACCATAACACCATTTCTACTCGGTGTACTTATCTGCTATGTTAATTCTCTAAGTTACATCTAGTAAGAGGTTTTTTTTTTTTTTTTTAATATTAAGATAGTCAAACTATTTCGTCTTCATCTGTTTGCAGCTGCATGGCTAGACACGACAAAATTTCGTTTCAAATCCAAAACTGCTGGTAACGTGAGTTGTACTGGGAGCAAACAAACTTTTTTTCCTCTTTTTAACAACCGACACGCTAACCAAAGTCGGTGTAGCCCACAAGCCAATACGAAAATCGTCGCGAAACTTACACAAGCCATCATTTTCAACGTAATTTTTGTGACTAGAGAATGCGGCGGTAAGGGTGGTTGGTTCTCACTGATGATTTCGTTAGATTATCACAAGACAACCACAAAGATAGCAACGTTAAGAAGTATACAATGAGAAAATGTGCGCAAAGTTTTTTTTTTATGATATAGAACACAATAAATGCATTTACTCAGAAGTAGATTTTACGACAAGAAGATTCCTCAGTGTAAAATATTCATAAATAGTTCTACCTAAATGGAGATTTATGGACATTCGCAATTTCGATACAGACGTCTGTCACAGAAAAACAGAGCTGGGAACGAAAAAAATACTAAATTTATACAAATAACCTATGGACGAGAAAATAAAGATATAAATACAGCACTGGAAATTCCAAGAGGAAAAAGAGTCAAAAACAGAACAACGACTAACTACGAAAAATATATGTATACAAAAACGACCAACAGGTAACACACAAAAAAGGACACAGACTAGAAACCTACTTAAAAAAGTTAGGGCCACACTGACAAAATAAAAAGAGGTGGCGCACATTGACGAATCTCATGAAGCAGATTATATTTCCCTTTCCATCTGCCTTATCGCTGGCAACGAACAGTGGATAACTTCGCAGACACTCTTTAAAGAATGTTAAACAGCTCGTCACATACGATTCGTACGCCTTCACACGAGTGTATACAATTTGTACGAGAATATACAACAATTAAACTATGATTTCAAGCAGCCATGTTTGCCTTTGTTACTTGCCGGACATTCCTGCATCCATACCTCATGCGGTACCATATTTAAAACATACATGTACACGTTCAACTGTACATACTACATTTCCTGTATTCGCTCATTTTCAGGAGATAAACAATTTTGCCATGACTCCGGAATCTGAATCAGCCTGTGTGTGTGTGTGTGTGTGTGTGTGTGTGTGTGTATATATATATATATATATATATATCTGTGTGTGTGTGTGTGTGTGTATGATATTCACGGTAAAGTGAGCACTTTTGACAGCCCTCTCATTTGGAATAATAGTCAATAAATACAGTTTATTTTTGTCTTAGACGTTACCTTTCGTGTGAGTTGGTACATACACACTGTGTCTATTACTTACATAGCAATATTTATTTTAAAAGGTGGTTACGTAATAAAAACGGTAGAAATAAAAAAGTAACTATGGACTCAAAAGTGCTCACTTTACCATGAACAGCCGAGTGTGTGTGTGTGTGTATATATATATATATATAATATATATATATATATATATATATACACACATATATATATATATATATATATATATATATATATATATATATATATATATATATATATAACACACACACACACACACGCACTTTTTGAGCTATAATAATGAATAATTTTTAACGCATAAATTTTATGTTAACACGCTCAACATTATTTTTCACATGATTTATTTTATTTTGTGGCAAGATGTGTTGTTTTAACAGTATTTTTATTTTAGCTGCATATTTGTATGTCTTTCTGTTTTTACGTTGTGTACTATGCATTTTTGAATGTTAGGGCAGTTTTAAGTGGCAGTTCAAATGAATTTAAATTGTAACCCTCGTGATTGGCCAGTGTTTAAAGTTAAGTTTTCAACGAAGAAGACAGACATCTTGTCACGCGACGTCAAGCAGGCAGCCCTGGTGGGCTGTGCACTAGGTGTTAAATTAGGATTTTTACTAGCGAAGTCCGAGTTCGTACCCCTGAAAGTACGCGAGGTGTAAACAATAGTAGGTCTGTATAGCCCCCCCCCCCCCCTCTGCGTAACTTTCAGAGAGGTTAGCTATAGCTCGTGAGACGTCCGTTAGGGTACCACTGAACTGTATGCTATCACTATAAGCCGTGTGCTTACATAGGGAAGACGTCACCCAGGGCTGCTGCGCACCCGGAGAGATGCCCCGTCGGCGTACTTGATCATAGGGAACTTCAAGATCTTCGAAATTCTACGTTTGACTACTAATTTCAGCTAGGGAATTCTAAACAAAGTTCTTCACCTAACACCGTTAATACGACTTTCTAGAACATTTTCCACTCCGCCATGTTTTTTTGTACTTACACGATTTTCCGACATTTACTACGGCAAACCTGAACTGAATCCTTGTTCTGCCACTAGCTGATTGCAAATGTTGTAATAAAAGTAATAATTTTTGAAGGAACACTAACGAATTTTGGAGTGATTTGTGAAAATTTTCAAAGATTTTAATTCCTAACCATTACAAGGGCACTAGTGTTGCAAAGGCCACTACCCAGAACAGATATTTCAATTATATTGTTAATATTCTCTGGGCCACAGATAATCTGCTAATTTGTATTGCAATCTGGATGAATTTTGTTTTTCTAGAAAAGTTACGTTATTCAGAGCATAGCCTAATTAAACTTCCAGATTTTTTTTTAACACAGTCGCCCATTGTTGTCATTTCGTAGTAGTTCCTGTTTGTGTGTGCGTTTATCCTGTCGGTGTACACATGGTACACGTTACTCCAGATTGATAACATGAAGTGTGTGTGTATTCCTACTTAGAGTCTCTTGACCAATAGATACGTAGTGCCATTTAAAAAACAGACGTTAGTACTCGTATGTCACTAATAAATAATGCTGTAAGACTGACTCCACAGCAGTATTATTTCCCCCTTCCAGTTATACAATGTTTGCATTAAACACTTTTTTCATTTGGAGCCCCGGTACGGAGTTTTCGTGGGGGGTCAAGATAAATGGGACATTCTGAATTTTAGCAGGCGCACTGAGTGGTACACGCCCAGTAAAATTGGTAACGATGGAGGGAAAGTAGTTCCATGTCCTAACGTCGAATAAAAAGTGTTAGGTAATAATTAGTGATAACTTAAATAACTTTTGCTTCTTGGCTTTTTTTTAACACATCTAAGTGTAAAAATAAGCATATTTGCAAAACTTTTTAAATAATTTCGCAGTTTCAACTGACCGACGCATGAATAAAGTGATGATGTCTATAACCATGTTAATTTTACATAAGGCGGTTAAGAATACACCACGTGCATACAATTAGATCTCAAGCAGAGCTTTCAAAAGTGCTCAGTTTGCCGTGAACAGCCTTTAGAAGAGCTATGTCATGTACACTATCAGTGCTCTAAGCCCTCACATGCATAGGATCGAGATAATCCCTTTCGACTGTGCTGCTCAGTTCATCCGAAGGTGACTGATCATACTGCCGCCTTCCGGTACAACTTGGCACCTAATAGAGCATTAATACAGCGCTGTCACAGAATTAGTCCCTCAGAACAGCCATAGCCTCTCCCCACTGGCTATAAAGACAGTTTCACATAACTATTCTAGCTCACTGTCGAAAGGGGATCGGGGCCAAGTACCTAAAGTTTGCTGAGTTTCAGTGAGCAGTTGAACATCGTGAATATGATATTGATAAAAAAGAAATGGTATAACGTTAAAGGTAAAACTAAGAAATCAATGATGAAATAATAAAACCAACAAATTTTCATAGGCACTTTAAAAAGAAATTGCACCGAAATAAATAATACGTGAGCAAAATATCTTAGGAAATATTATATGAATTATGGCCACGAATACGTTCTAGAAAGCGACATGCATTATTAATGCCACATCACATATCCTAACTGACGAGAATCAAAATTACCTAGTACGTTATCAAACGGCAATGATTAACATGATTTCTTATTAAGAGTCACGGATATTATGCTGACCTTTATCGATAAGAACTCCAGTACTGAACACAATCTGTACACAGAAATCGTTCGGCGACGCATGATACGAACGTATTTCACAAACCACAAAACGAGTTGCTGTAATGTTCCAGATAGTGACCTTTTGCCGTGACTAAGGTCACGTACGCCTGTAAAAATGTCCGAGGCCTATGTTAGTAGTTCAAGTGTCATCGCCAGATGGAAACAGTGCGCCACGCGAAACCAGACAAAGGTTACTGATGTGGTGCAAAATACATCTACAGTGATAAAAGCCTTTAGAGCCACGCGGTGAGATGCTGGGGGGAAAAAAAACTGACACTTACTGACCGGGACTAGTCACAGAGCGGTTACCAACTGCTGCAACACTTCTATGCAGAACTTTCAAGTCGCACACACAGAGATTTCTGACAAGACTTAACTCTTACAAAGGTCTTCAACTCACCAATGGTTATTTTTTGTTTCATTACGTTCCACATTAGCACCCACCAACACAGAATGCATTGTTTCTCAAGCTTGTTCAAAGAAACACTCATATTTTAAGTTAGAATCCAGAATGTGTCGAAGTACGTAACCTTGATAGCACTTCTGCGTTTGATAACCCGTTATTTATTACAGAGTGATATAGGCTATTCACGGTAAAGTGAACTTTTGAAAGCTTTCTCGTTTGGAATAATAGTCAATAAATATATTTTATTTTAGCCTTAGACTAACTTCCAAGTGGGGTATAACATACACATTGTGTATATTACTTACATGGCAATAATTATTTAAAAAGGTGGTTAAGGGACTTAAAATGGCTGAAAGGAAAAAGTAACAAGAACCTTAAAAGTACTCACTTTGCCGTGAACAGCATACACGTTATGTCACGGATACAAGTTTTCAGCACATACATGTTTTAATATGATTTGCTGACAAAACATCAAAGAGAAAATCCAATTTTAATACCTCTATCGTTGTGATTTTCGAATTTGTATACTGAATGGCCGTTAATGGTACCTAAATAAACCTAAAATATATGGCCGGCCATTTTTCACCTTACACTACCTTAGAAAATGGGATCGTCCGTTCACGTCTTGCAATGTGATTTTGGTTCACTGGTTTTACAGATTGGCTTAATTTATGCCAAGTCACATAAATCAATTCTGGACGATTCAGCACTACTCACGCTGTTGCAACATTTTGGAACTGGTGCATTCAATTTCAGTACGACAGTATACACACACATAAAGCAATATATACGAAGCATAAAGCAAAATGTATAATCAAGTCGAAGTCGAATGGTTGGCCCAAAGTCCTGATCTCCATCCCAATCAACACCTTTGGGATTCGTTGGAGCCGGTTGAAATCCAAATTAAACCGCCCACAAAACATCACAGAACTGTTCGTCGTTTTGAATGAGGAATTGATTTTACGTAAAGAAACCTACCCCAAACTGGTGGAAAGCAACTAAAGGCGGATCTACTGCGTACACCACACTAGAATCTTGTTAATAATTTACTAGGAATTTCTGGCGATTGAAAGTTATAACATCACATTATCTACCTGCGATAAAATCTCTGCAAATCGCCTACCTGGCTTTGCAGAGTGTTTGAAATATAGCTTCCCCACGTGCGCCCAATGTGATGATCTACAAAAAGAACACAAACTTCAGAATATGCCTGTTTAGTACTTTCAATATGTCACGCACATTACAAACATAACTTCAGACGATCACTGCAATATATCTAAAAAGGGTTTGTCAAAGCGCTGTATCTCAAAATACATGCATCATGTTCCATAGGTACACGCTGCTAGATAAGAACACTGCACTGCAGTTCAAAGCTTTGTGCTTAGTGGCGACGGCGCACTTGTCGCGAAACAATGTAACCCTTACCGCCCTCGCGCTTCTCTGCCTTAGACGCGGAAAATAGCCACTAGGACGTGACATACACAAGAGGAAAATTTTGGCACGCGTAACTGAAGGCTGTTCACGATACACTGAGCACTTTTGAAATGAACCTTTGAAAAAAGTCACTACTCCTGTCAGCATATATTTTAACGTGCGCACTGAGTGATATTAGCCTAGTAAAGTTGGTAACGATGGAGGGAAAGTTGTTCCGTATCTTAATGTCAGATGAAAAGTGTTAGGCAACCACTTGTGATAACTTCAATTATTTCTTTCCCTTTCTGGTTTTTTTAATGCATCGAAGTGTAAATATTTGCAGATTTGTAAAATATTTACTTTCCTAATAATTTCATAGTTTTACTTTACTGACATGAATAAAGTGATGAGACCAATGACTATGTTAATTTTACATAGGGCGGAAGAATACACAAAGTGCATACAAGTAAATCGTAAGCAGGGCTTTATAAAGTGCTAATTTTACCTTGAACAGACTTTAAAACCATTACCGTGAAGAGAAACAAGTAACATGTTGCTTGAAAAGAGGGAAGATACATTTGCATTCAGTTTGCTTCGAAAACATACTTTGCCAGTTTATTCGAAATATTATACTAATTCTAAATTGCAAAATAAGTCCCTATATCTGAAACACTAAGTAGCAGTGATTTTTTTAACGCATAGTACTGAAACTATTTTATTTTTCAAGTGCCGTAAAAAAAAACACACGCCTGAGTGACAATATGTATTACTACCACGCATTCACAAACGAATAGCCATTATTAGTCTCTCAAATATGGTTTACTCATGCGTGTAAATTCATGGGCCTAAGTGGATATTTTAACGGCACAACACAAATAATTAAACGATAACATGCTCGCGATGCACATCGCTGCCCTCATCGTAGTTTATCACACGGGGTAAATATTTCCCAAATGAACGGAAAACAACAATAAATTATAGATTCGAATGAAACTCGGACCGTAAATGACAAATGCAATGTCTATTACTTTTGTACATGCGATATGGAATTTCTGCTCTACCTCCACATCTGTTCATAAAGAACAAACAACTTGTATTAAACACGCAGGACGTCTGCGCCTGTGCATCCACGGTATGCATCCACACCTAACAGCCCGCGCAAGTGAATGCTGCTCGCATAAAAAAGGACATCGTGTTGGAAAGGTGAATCCAGTTATAAGTATTTCGAGGAAATAATTTTAAAAGGTATAATTAATAATATAAAATAATATTCTCATCAGTTAACACAATGAGTACCAGGAATATAAACTCATGCTTACAATTATTTTGTACAAAATAAATTACACGCGCACACACGCGCACACACGCACGCGCGCACACACGCACGCGCGCACACACTGCTGTATGAAAAATTAATAAAAACGAGAAATTAAAATAATCTTCAAACAAAATTTGCATGGTTAATTAAAGAACATACACCTTTTTATATGATTAACTAAATGAATGCTGACAACACCGCTTTGAGAATGTGTTGCACAAAAACTAATAATATCGAAATAATTAGTATACAGATATTATATGACCCGTGCGACTTCGTTCGCATGACATTTAGGACTGCGGCCCCACTTGATATATATCTATCCACTGCGGCCCCAGTATTGGGTTCTCTAGCCACTGAGCTACTGCGGCCCCACTATTGGGTTCTCTACCTACTGAGCTACTGCGGCTCTTGGGAAGGAATGGAAGACGGCCCATAGACAAAAAAGAAAGGAGAAATGACTGAACTTTTTATTTTAACAATGCTTTTTTTACGCATTAAAATTACAATAAGAATTTTCAGGAAGGAATTAGATAAAATTACAATAAATTTTTTTTAAAGGAAATGAGATATTTTTCCGGTATAAAAAATAGTCTATATCACTCTCTGACCCTCCAACTATATCTGGCTGTGTTGGGGACACACGACCGTGTGTTTTGCGTGAATACGTCTACGTTGAGGAGCTTGGACGCCTTGATATTTATTTTACGTTCCCGGCACCGCTTCACTCAATCATATGGGGTATTATGGATATCACTGGATTGATTTTGAGATGCTCTTTCCAACCGTATACGATTTTTGTATTTCGACGGCTTTTTGACGAGTATAGGCCGAAAATGTGTCGTTTATTTAATCCTTTACATTAAAAGCATACAATTTCTCCACAACAACGCCAAACAAATATTTTATACAACCAATCGATTAATCTTGAAGAGAGCTGTTGATTGAAACTCAAACGAGCGTCGTAGCTTCTCCTAGTCAAAATATATTACGCGGGAGTTATGAGACACGGCAAAACGAACTCAAAATTGCCCCCCCTCCCTCCGTGCACGATACTTCGCAGTCCTCACTCAACGTAACATATTCTTTGATCCTTTGGCAATCGAGAGTGTAATTGAATTTTGAATGCAGACGATAGATTCGGATCTGCAATGCCAAACTATATCCCCCGAATTTATCATCGGATTTTCTGGATTGCCTCCCAATGTGGTTGCAAATTTAAAGACTTATTCACGTCCAAAATGCATGAAAGGGAGGATGATAATGTTTTGCTGAACGTCTGCTTAACCCTGCTCGTTGAAGACGGCGCGTGGCAGTGGCAGACGCGGTGTTTGCAGCACGGAACTCTAGAACGTACGCATGGTCTACACTACTCTAAATCGGACTTTGAAAGTCGCGGAGTTGTAACGCAAAACACTTAACAGTAGTTCATATCCTGGTTCATTTACATTTCTTTAGTTGGCGATACAAGCTTTGCACGGTAAACTAAGCTCTTCTAAAAGCCATCCTTGAGCTCTAGTTTGTGCACATCGTTTAGTTTCCCACCGTATGAAAAATTAACATAGGCCTGATCACTTTATTCATACGCCCGTCAAGAGAAACAGAAATTATTAGAAAAGTAAATAGCTCACAAATTACCTAATCCATACTTAAATGCATGAAAAAAAAAACCAGACAACAAAAGAAATCACTTCAGTATTCACAAATATCTGCCGAAGAATTTTAATTCAGCATCAAGACATGGAACTATTCGTACTTTTCCCTTCATATTTATTAACTTTACTGGTCGCAATTCTAGTCAGTGTGGCCGTTATGTCATACGGGTCTCATTGTAAAGAATTGTATGGTTTCTAAATAAAAAACTACGGAATATTTCCACGCAGAAATTTTTTTTCAGGATAGAAATGAAAGTTGCTATTTCGTTACCCATTCGTAAATCTGGTCGTTGAAACACAAATATAAAGGCTGTTCACGATAAAATGAGCACTTTAGAAACGAACCTTAGAAAAAAAAACACTGCTTCTACCTGCATATATTTTAATGTGCGCACTGAGTGATATTCGCCCAGCAAAAGTTGGTAACGATGGATGGAAAGTACTTCCATATCTTAACGTAGAATAAAAAGTGTTAGGTAATCATTTGTGATAGCTTAAAAATGTTTACTTGGCTTTCTGTTTTTTAAATGCATCGAAGTGTAAAAATCACGTCGCGCGACGTAGGACGTCTAGTCCACCAGCTTACGTAACTATAGTTATTTGGTGTAAACTGTTCGGGAAGCGAGATGGCATGTTCGTAGACCAGTGCAGTGATGCAGCAGTCGCGGGCGACCTTTCCAGTGCCCAGGGTTCGGCGGGCGCGACGTCATATCTAACGTCACAGTTGGTGGCGCGTTGTCAAAACAGCGGATTGTGGTTCGCGCGTCAAGCATATCCAGGGGGACTTGTCTTGAGGTGATCCTCCTCGTCCGCTTAGATCAAAGAGGCCGACCCAGTTATCAGTGTATGTTGGAGTGAGATCAAACTGACAGTGAAAACAGCTGCGCACGCCGAGGAGGAGGGCATTTCTAAGAAAGGCTGGACATTTCCGGACAAAGGTACGCAGCAAAAACGTCAGCGGGCATTCCCGGACAAGTGGGTCGTGTCGTGCATATCTTGTGAAAGATCGGATCATGAGATGAGATGGGCGTCGTCTCGGAGTATCCACGAGAACGTGACGTCACCATGCTCGCACTAACACGCGTCAGTAGGAAGGCTTGGGGACTACGTTCGCAGTCACGACTGTGACGATTACTGAAGATTAGATCAACCACATGACCGGCAAAGGGATGACACGTCTTCCTTTTTAAGCATTTTTTTTTTTGCGTTCGGCCGGATTTTTTTGTGATGATTAATGTCCGGCTGTTTTGACCTGATAAAAGACTGTATATAGATATTATGTTGATATTTTTAGTTTTTGTGAAACAAAACTTGTTATACTTGTGTTGTAGACGTTCACTTGGTTTATTGTTTAAAAACGTAAATGTAAATTGTATCCAAGATTTGTATATCTTATTTTGATTAATTTTTCATACTGCATTGTGAGCAATAAAATGTTTTGTCGCGTAAAACAGCTGTCAGAATACAGTTCATTTACCTGGTACTAAGCTTTTATGTTATATTATAACGGAAACTTTATTTCAAGTTATTAATTAAACTTCTGAAAATTTTTACTTGAATAGGCCACTAATGGCTCGATTAACTACTGCTTTAGCATTATTAACGTTAAACTATAAGCGAAAAAAAAAAAAAATGTATGGTTCCCTAGCATATTTCATTAGCGGCACTGACGAAATAGCATCGTCCTCCTTGTTTTATCTTTGACTGTCTGATGATCCTATTCGGGATGTTCCCAGGCCTTTATAGAGTAAATGATCGCAACGTAAGACCAACTGGTTGCAGATATGAAGGAATTAACTTCCGTAAGCTCCTGGGATAGAGCACATGTACGAATATTACAAGAAGGTACGATTATTTATAGCACCGGCCGCAACTGCATATTTTAAATACGGCGTTGTATACATTAGGGTGATGTCAGTAATTTAGCGTGTCTGTGGTAGTGAAATTTCGTCATCTGCAAATAAACCAATATAGTCCATTCGCGGTTTCTTCGCACTTTTTGAATAAAAACTCTGAAAAACCACCCCATGTATGACTTGTTTCGTTGTTTCCTAAATATGTATTACAAGCGCTTTATATTTGCGTTAGCATAAAATTACCTTATTTTTGCTTAAATTTAACATTTTTATTCTATTTTATTTATAAATTATATCATTTTATTTACAATTAATATGGATAAAATGAGGGAGAAAATAGCTAGGATGGTAATGTCTAGTAAGAAATAGTTATTATGCAAAATATTATTACGTCGAGTGCGTTGTCCCTTTGGTGAAATTTTCTAGACTTAGGCGGAGGAATATTTTGGAAGTAGAACTTCAGTAAGCTTCAGAGAAGTTGGAAATAACCTTGAATGAAATATACTCAGATGTGTTGTAAATTTAATTAATATTAGTACTTCCATCTAAGAATATACTCCCCGTTTTATTTCGCTCAAAATTCGTTCTGAGCTTGTCTAAAGATGCAATAAGTTATTTTTCAATTTTTTTAAATTTACTAAGTAATTTAATGTATTTCAGGTCTAAGTGAAATTTATATTTCAGTGGAGGTGGATCACAATATTTTATAAATAAATTACTTTGATTGTGAACGAATGTAAATGATACGTCATTAGGTACAGAACAAGTTACTCGGTGAAGTAGGTGCGTGGAAGGAATATGCCTATCTTAGGCACCATCTTCCAAATGCGAATCCAGTGTATTGCCACTGCGCAATCTTAAATTATAGGGTACGGCTTAGGTAGCACAGCTTTATGTTTTAAAAATTAAGATGATAAAATTTTCGTTAAAACAACTTGGACAATTAGGAATATCCAGCCAATAGGAATATCCATCCCTATAACTTCAGAATACACATTATGTGCAGACCCATAAAATATAATAGTACACGAAGAAATATATTTTTTATATTTCTTCAGTTAAGTGAATAATTTATATTAAATTTTTAAAATGGGGAAAAAAAAATTTTAATGTTGCAAATTTCTATTTACAAAAATGGTTGTAAATTTTGAAACGGCTCGAATTTGGCTCATTTGGAAGCTATTAATGGACGTTCATATGGGATGCTACAAGACAACATATTACAATTTTTCAAAAATGAAATGGAAAACTACAAGTTTGGTTTTTAAAAAAGTGAAATTCTTAAATATTTGAATTTTTAAAAATCAATTTTTATTTTAACCACAAAATATAATTTTGGTTCATGGAATCCTAACATAAAATGGTTTAAAAATTGGCGTGTACTCAGAAAAATGTTTTGTTTTCCTTAAAATGAAATAAAAGCAAATATGCAATTATGGGACCTGAAGAACACACTGATACCTACTTGCCCCAGGTAATGTGTCGGGAAATTGAGTCATGACGTGTCACCTTTCTGGAGTTAGCCCAGCCTACTGCCAGAGTTTTCTGAAAGAGGCCAGTTATTCCATAGTGTTCCATGTAATACGTGAATTATTTTGAAGATTACAGTTGGCTTTGGTGTTATAAGTAACAATGACAGTTTATATCTAACTGCAAAGGTCCAGACACAGTATAATAGGTTAGGCCTAGTTATTAATTTGTGTGTGGGAAGCTATTAACAATTATTCTTGACGGTTGCACTCAACACATTTGAAAAACCAAAATGGAAACTGGTGATAGGAATGCATCTCCCTAAACTGCTTTAACCCATTAAAAAAGGCATACCAATATCGCGCAATAAAAGGGTTGAGAACAGTAACACAATGGATTTTTTTGTTTCTTCCCGAATTGCTATATGTTGCAAAGTGTGTAGTACCTACATAAAATAACTTGATAAAATGAAGTGTTAGTACAGTTAATGTCAATTTATTTCTTCAGGATATCAGATCTCTAGTGCCTTCAAACTCAGCAAAATATAACGACGTGTTCTTTTCTTCACAACTTTTGTTACGTCTTAATAGTGCATTTCAACAAATATGAGGCCTCCTGTGGCAGGAAGGAAGTGCCGCATAAACAGTATATTCAACAGAAAAGGTGAGGAAAATACGCACGCCGATAAAGGGAAAAATACTTATGACTGCAGAGAATTTCAACAATTACTCCTAATTAAGATCTATGCCTGGAATGGCAAAAGATTCATATCCACAAACGCAAGTTGCTATGCAATCTAAAGGACGCATACAGCTTGTTCAAAGGTCGTAGGGAAAAGAGAAAATTCTCGGAAGAAACTCCCCCCCCCCCCCCCGGCCCTTAGTAAATCTAGTCCTCAGTATAAAACAAGAATTTTCTGAACTTGTGCCATCACAAGGTCATGTTTACACAGGATGACATTTTTCAGTAAAAGCCAACAGGAAATGGCCATGTGAAGTCGTGAAAGACATTTAAGACCCTGCCACAATTGTGCACATGCGTCTGTCCGAGGGGTTCGACCGTGCTGTCAGTCCATGCAGATTACAGATCACGACGAGTCTTCCAAAATTAAAGCAAATTCAATATATGTGTATTAAGTTTTAAAAAACTGTGGCCAAATTATATATATAAACCCCTATTAAGTTGCATGCTATACGCAATCCCCCCAAAAAGGCTTTAAATTAGCCAGATTTGAGATGCCTTGTACCTACTAGCCGCTCCAGAGTTTGGACCATTTTTAGTAGATAAAAAACACGCAGAATTAGAAATTTCGGGTTATTTTCGAAAATGAATTAAAAATAACCACTTCCTGAAAAATATACATACACACACTTCATGAACTTTATAGGAACCAGCTAGAAAAAAATTAAATGTGAGATGACAAAATCTGTAGTAAAACTTGGCTGATCCTACATGGAATAACTCTCTACGAGTATTTATAAAAATGTTAGCAGTCATCCAAAAAATTAATTACTGTAATGTAATTGCTATGCAGTAGAGCTATTTGAGATTCATATTTTCCGAATTATTGTTGGTTGAAAATATTTAGAGAATACCTGACACTCAACCGGCGCTTCCAACTCATTCCAAAAGCGTTCAGTGGTTGTGGGGTCAGCACTAAGGTCCTAGGTCGGCCATTAGAGTTTCTCCACTATGTCCTCAAGAGTGGTCCGTTATAACCTCTGCCTTATATAATAGTTTGAACATGCTGAAAATTACGGGCGGCATTCCATGCACTGATCTTAGACTTGTCTGCAGCTCGTCTGTTGAATCCAAGTGCAACCACCTCCAGAAGGACGACACCGCCGTTAACAGCACTTTCAGAAGCCTATCGAAATTTTTGGCCACTGTTCGCAACGATGCCTTTGCGATCTAACATCACCGCATATCTGATGCTTCGACAGCTCCGGCCTGTCGATGTTTTTGACTCGCAGGGCCTCAGTTGGCGCGCTATGACTTTCTCCCGTTTACACTTCGACACTACATCTAGTATAAGGAGAGATATATGTAACTTGCCTGAATTTTCACACATAGAATGACGAAACTTTTAAGCTTTAATGGTCGAACCCCGTTCGACATCACTGTCTCACGTCGTGAATTCATACTGACAGCGATACAGCTTGTTGCCAGTGAATAAAACTCTTTTGAAATGACCCTCTCAAATAAAAAGTACTGCTGCTAACTGTAGGCTATACATGGATCCCAGTAAAAATGGCAACTGTGCAAGGAAAGTAATTCCATGTCTTGACGCCGAATTAGAAGCGTGTAGTTTAAATTTGTGTACAGTGAATTTATGACATTTAGTTTGTGTTTGTTTTGTACACACAAGGGTTACAATTAATGCAATGCCAATATATTTACGTTCCCAGAAAGGTCACCTTTTCAGTCAATGGGCTCATGAATAATGTGGTCGGGTTCATGACAATGTTAATTTTACATGTGGCAGAAGAATATAAAATGTTTATGAAAACAGATCCCAAGCCGGGCTTACAAAAGTGCTCAACACGAATGGCCAACAGCTGCCATACATGTAAAGTTAAAAAGTTCAGGGTCCTTTTATAGGGGTATGACGTGTACGGGTGTATGGTACAGTTTATTTAGCATATAGTGTATTTGCTACGCTCTGTATACATCTCTAGTCACAAAATAGTTTTCGTCTTAAATTTGAGTACGACGTTAAATCCTAAGTTTTATAGAGTCAATAAAATACTACATCGTAACTGTCTAGGTTTGCAACACATGCCAGCACGTAGATGAATAAATGCTCACTCCAGTGAGTTTGGTCACTTGCTACCCGTAACGTGTCCACAGTTCTCCGAGAAACCACATAAGCGGAAGTAAAATGGTGAGTAAGACGGCACTTGGCGGCAGCTGGAATAAATTTTGCTATGTAATTCGATAATCAAGATACTAGGCCGAGTGCCAAAAGTAAAACTTGTTTTAAACAAGTTGAAAGTCATCGTTCTTTATATGGTTCAGTACAAGGCGTTTTTCAATCATCCAGTTAAAGCCACTTTCTAATCCTTGAGCAAAGCGTGTTATCCAAGTTGGCATTCGATTAGCTTCCTTCAGAAAACGGTTCAAAAATGAAGTAAGCGTCAATTGCAAAAAAAATTTTTTTATCTAAATTTTTTCCCGCAGAAGTGATATTTATTGATGCTTGATTATTTATAGAATACAGCCATGTTGTAACAGAATAACGTAATTTTTTTGTGTTTATAGCTTGAGGCGAAGTCAATTTTTCCAAGAATATGAATACTAATGGCATTCCTAAAAAAAAAATTTTAATGTAAAAAAAAAAAAAAGGATGTCATAGCAGGTACTCCAAACAAAACGAGGAATGCCCAAAGCAGAACCAATGGTTTGTGGGTTTACTGTACCAGTAATAAATATCGCTAAACATGAATTATTCTGAGATGAAAAAATAGGTGAGTGCGTCTTCACTAGGAAAGCTTCTCTAATTAGCAGCTGCAGGGAACTTAGGTATTTCGTGACACTGTGTGGTCGCGTGAATAAGTACCACTACTGGACATGTACCCTGTAAAACCAAGATATGTCTGGGATGTTACTTCTTGCTATCGCGCAACACTCTGAGGCACATATACAATCGAATCACATTATCAATACCACCTGCTAGTATCCAGCGTAAGCACTCAGCTAGATGAGCTGGCAATGACTCAGTCAGGTGCTGATAGGTCTCCACGGGTATCTGGAGCCATGCTGTCTGCAGTGCGTCCCACAACTGTTAAAGGTCACGGGTCATACGTCATGGGCTACGCGCTGCAGATGGCACTTCTAGCAGGTGGTCATAATAATGTGATTCGACTGCGTGTAACATCTTAGCATGTTACACCAAATGTAGACAATGAATATTATTTGGGAACAACTGACTATCACGAGATAAAGAAAATAGAGGGAGAGAGACAAACACACATACACTCCTAAATCAGCTGACTTAACCTGTAATGGGACAAAATTCATTTTATAAATGAGCACTACTCCTACATTTACATTCAAGAATCCTGTTCGTATGGCTGTTTAAGAGACAAAAGTTCGTTTTCCCTAGACTTTGAAGCTATTCCATGATTTTGTTGCATTATATGTGTAATAAATTGATGAAATACCCATCAATCGATTAAAAAATTATATCCATTGTTTTTTTTTTCGTAAATATAAGCATTTTAGATTGACATTTTGAATTATACAAATTTAAATAAGATATTTTAACAAAGTTTGGTTTCGACTAAAGTATCTTAAGTCACAATTTGTTTGAAATCAGACACTTGGTTCACATAGGACAAGGGTTTAACTAATGGCTAATACGAGTTGAAATCTTATTTAAAAAGTTATAATTTAAACGCACGCGTACTACACATAAAAAATTCGAATCAAATATTTGCCACGAGATTTTGATGATACGGGCGATTTTTTTTGGCCAATAGCCTAACGCAGTAACTTAATTCATTTTAAAATTTGTACGCACAAAAAATATTACTTTAAAATTCCTTTAGATCCATGCATTCTTAGCTGTCAAATAATTTTATCCCGTTGTCATATCACAACCACTAAATATGATATACGATTAAAAGGTAAAAAATAAATGTAGCTTCTTGGACGTCCCTAGTGGCGATTACAATATGAACACAGACAGAGATCGCAATATTGAACGGGCTGAAACTAAAAATCATGGATATTCGAATTCAAATTTGCATCTACATAACAGTAGAAATTAAAATTGCAAATTTCATTTCTGCATTGGAATGTAGAGTGAAATGGTTAAAATGGCTGCGGCATTCCAGTAACTTTGTGTGCGGGCTGTGGTAGCAGGTGGCCCAGGAAAAATGAACAAGCACGGAAGGAAAATCCCATTCCCCTCCCACAGTATTCCAAGAAGTGAAAGAACACGCGACGCCGCGGGTAAGAGAACTGTTATAACTCAACGGATATGAGACACTACTAATACTCCAGAAACCAATCTAACTTAAAAAAAAAAAAAAAAAAAAAAACCAATGACAGATATTGAAACAATTTTGTTATTAAATTAAAAATATTACAAGTATGTATTGAATTAACGTGAAACCAAGTATTGCGCGTTTGGGACTGACAGTCTAAAAGTCAACATAATTATTTATAGCCATTCACGATTACTTCCAACTTTTCTAGAGCCCTGCTAAAGTTCTACTTTCAGTATATTCCTCCACCCTATGCAAAAACGGCATTCTTGTGTAATAATATTTTGCATAAGAACTACTTCTTAGTAGGTATTGCCAACACATCTATATTCCCGCTATTTTTTATTCGTATTAATTATTAAAGAAATATAATCTATAGCTCAAATATATATAAAAGTTGTAATTTACCAAAAAATACGGTACCTATATGTCAACAGAACTATAAGATGGCTTGTAAAACATGACGGCATATTTAGGAAACTACCAATACACCTTGTAAGTGGGGTGATTTTTCAAAGGTTTGCTTCGAAAAGTATGAAGAAACCGCGAATAGATTATCATTATTGTAATAGATTTTGGATGGAGATTTTTTTATAAGTGGTCAATTTATCCTCTGTGTGGAGCAACTTTGACCCCTCATTAAAAAACCAAAGATTCGAGTGTTTCTGGCCAGTGTATTTACATCAGGAGGTTTCAATGACCGTCAAAATAACAAATATTACATAGTAAAATTTATTTACGATATTAATGTTATCAGCAGTAGTATTTGGCAGTTTTTCATTTGAAATATACTTAATAAAATAAACTGAAAATATTAGCGCTCTACAAACATTTCAAGATGTCCTGCCAAATTTGTTTAATTTTAGTCAAAGTTTACCAAGTAGTCAGATTCTGCACATGGCACACATTCACGACGATATAAGGCATAACACCGGGGTATGTTAATAAGCCCTTTTCAATCCAATTCAACTAACCAACAAGGGCCTAAATGAAATTTTATGAATAATTGAAGACTGTCATAAAAATACTGAAACAAATTTAAAATAAACATGTAAAGCTGTGCTGGGCAAGTTTGCTTTAAAATATACCGGGAATATATTTTATTTAAAATCTGCACTTGTATTTTTAAGTAGAAATACATTCAGTAAACTTAAGCACCACGAATATGAGTAAAAATCATACTGAATAATCTAACAAAAAAGAACTTACTTTCTGCATTTTGTTTACATAATTGTTTAGTCTCATTTCCCTCTCACTACCTTGCGCTTTTTTTTAGTTTCGCTACTTGCATCCTAATATTTTTTTTCTTTAATTTATTGTTGTAAAAACTTTACACAGAAATCTGAGGTAAAAAATATCTAGTAAAGCCGAACAGAGCCAAAAACCACGTAAACAGTACGCTGATGTGATGCAATTATTTGATAATAGCAGCATTACAACAACGTAAGGTGGCCTATTGTTTCGACCTAGACTGTACAACCAACCATGATTTATATAGGTTCTATAAAAGCGTTGAGAAGCTGCCTTCCATGCAGCTCCAACATAAATGTGACAGTTAAGATAATTATTGAAACTCTTCTAAAGAAACTGCTCATTCATAAACATTTTCACTCGATTCGTGAACCCCACTAATTCTTTGCAAGAATCGAAACCATAAATAGGTTATAGGCTGTTCGCGGTAAAATGAGCACCTTTGAGGCCCTAGTAACTTTTCCCTTTCAGCCATTTTTTAACATTTAACCGCCTTTTCGAATAAATATTGACATGTAAGTAAAAAAAAAACACTGTGCATATTCCACCGCACTCTGAAGTTAATGTCTAGGGCTAAAATAAAATATATTTATTGACAATTATTCCAAACTAGCGAGTACCCGGCATGCGCTGCAATGCCACGCAAAGAAAGAACGTGTTTGTGTTTTAAATGTGTTTATTGAAGTGCCTTTGGATACACAATATTTTTTGTTTTTCCGTCTGGTGCGTACACGAACAAGTCAAAAGATTTTCTGACGCGTGAGCAGGCCACATACAGCTGTCCATGTGAGAAGCATGGATTTTCCAAATTTAGTCCACACACTTGTAACGATTGTCCCTGTGCCTTGTTGATGGTCATTGCAAATGCGAGTCGCACCGGAAACTGCAAACGTTTGAACTCGAATGGCATTTGTCGGAATCATTGGGATGCGTGGCAACAGTACATTTTCTCCTTTAAATTTTCCTTTTAAAATTGTTGCTTGGATGATATTGTTCATCATCTTTTTCACTGAAAGCCTGGTACCGTTGCAAAGTCGTGGTGTATTGATGTTTCGGAGAAGAATGATAGGCACGCCAATTTTCAATGTTAGCACGTACAGCGGCATGCCTGGCAAATCAAGTGAATTCAAGAATTCAGTTGGATAATTGACAACTTCGTCTTGATTCATTACAGTATTGATGGACTTATACGCTGTCGCTTAGCCTGGTATTTCGTTTTGAATGTTGAAATTGATGGCATTGACATAGTTGTTTTTGGCTGCTAATATAGCACGTTCACTGAGCCACTGATGTCTTTTGTAATTCTGTGCGATATTTGGGAAAATTTTGTGAATCAATTCGTCTGTGGTTGCTGTGATTTTACAGAAGTTTGTTGGCAATGCGATACATTGTGTGGATTCATCGATTGCCATTTTCCCATTCTCAATATCCAACAATTGTTTTGCGAAACATTCAGAGGATGCATCATGTTGTACTTGCACACAAATATTGGTCTTCAAAGTCAATTTCTGTACGTGTCGCCATAAAACTGACCTGTTCCGTAGATTGTCGATTTGAAACGGAACACATTGTCATATTTTGATTAGGTACGTCATCTTCATTCATCATCTGTCTTTTGTAAGACAATAGCTAGAATAAACTCATTTGTTGAAACAACTCGCGCGCCACCTATTATAAAATGGTTTTACCAACTCAGAAACCTTCGCGGGCGTGCGCACAACAACTTACTAAAGTTTCATCGCAATTGGATGAATGGTATAGGAACGCATACGGGACAAACAAAGAAACATTTATATAATATATATATTATTTATATTATATATATTATATATAATATATATACACACACATATATACACACACACGAGTGGGCTTTCAAAAGTGCTCATTTTACCTTGAATATCATGGAGTAACTATTCACACTCATATGAATGACTGCTTACTTTGCAAGAAATTTCTCAAGTTACAAATATCCTGGCTACTCCCGACACAGAGAAACATCTCTACTTTGCGATAGATGAAAATTCAATTTCCTCTTGCTTATAAATTTTTGCTCCTGAATTTTGTAGTCATCTCAGCAGGTGACCACGCTGTGTAGCGTCAACGAGAAAACGCGGAATACGAATTATGGTAGTCGTTAAATACACACAGTTTTCAAACGCTGTAAAAATGAATTTGTACGCGAATATAGAACTTATTATTCGAGACTGATCAGTAAGAAAAGTTCCGCGCTAACAGTTCTTTGTATTGCACGAGAGTATTTCCAACGTGTATGTATACAGTGGCCATAATGCAGCACGTTCCGCAGGTACGACCAGGTCCTCGAAGTGGGAAGGTCTAACGACGACATAAGTTTCAATGTAGTCCGGTGTGGAAATCCACTCTGTGGTTTTTTTGTACTGCTCACAAAAAGTTTAGCATATATCAGAATCCAGGATGTTATCTTGAATAAAAGTAGTTTACATTTAATGTTAAGCTTCTAATAGCACGTAAAAAAAATAGTTTACATCATCCCAGTATGACACAAACAAAACGCATAAACTGATAAACAACTTAAACAAAGGAATCTCATCAGTTTCAATAACAATAGAAATGGTCTTCTCAGATGCACTGACAAACGTCAATAAGGTGTAGAACCTCCACGATTCCCGAGGTATGCTTGTATCCGACGAGGCATACCACAAACCGGATCATTAAGAAATAAATTGTCCCATTCGCCATCCCTCAATTGCTGCTGTGTAAGGCCTGAGGTTAAACCTACTGTGTTTGATTACGAGCAATACGCATGCCACTGGAAAGACGCCTATGTTTACATGATTCACACAACGTAGGTACGATCCACTCCTTCCTACTTACGTATTCGTTGGCGAACGGGGAATATTCTTAACTGTTTGTGAGCAGTATATGTGCTGAACGTTGTGTCCTAATCGAAATCCACAGGTAGGTGAGCCAGTAATAAGCGTGCAACGCATAAGAATGGTTCACAAGTTTGCCGCGGAAGAACGGATGTTATATTAGCGACGAGCATGGCTGCCTCAGACAGTCACCACAACCGCCGCCAACACAGCCAGGATTGACGAACTGATTCAGGGGGATCAGCGACGGACAATACGAGACATTGCTAGCGACGTAAGCCTTACAAATGGCATCACTCACGACATCATTCTCGACAAATTTCACTATCGCAAAGCGTGTGCAAGTCGGGTGCCAGAATGTTTAACATAATAGCACAGAGATATTCGTTTTTATACTTCGTCAACATATCAGTAGTCCTTAAATGAAGGAAATACCCGCATGTCAACAATCTTTATTCGTTATGGAACATGGGTGCATCACTACACGCTTGAAACAAAATGGACTTCGATTAAACGGAAGCATGTGACTTCACCGAGCAGCGCCTTCGGGCGGCAAGGTCTGCTTCAACTTGAGTTTCTGCTGTGTGGAGAGACAATCAGAGTCGCCAGGTAGGCCTACAGTAGAACATACGAAGATTGTGGGAGGCAATCTGCAAGACGTAGCCAGGTCTTCTACCCTTAACGCTTCTTCGCGATAATGCCAGACATCACACTGTAGCTCAGAAACTGTTACAGTTCTATTACTGGATCACTATAGAGAATCATTCTTTCAGTCCAGATTCGACCCTTCTGATTTCAATTTGTTTAGAACACATCTTGATGGAAGGCGAATTCGGGATGGTGCTGGAGATTGGCCCGAGATTGGCTGGAACTTAAAAATTCTGATTTCTACAATTCCTTATGTAGTTCGAATTTTTTTTACTGATTTTTGCTTGCCCAGTTGATCAGCGTGAAAATAAGTGTTATTTTTTTGCAGGTGGCGATGGAAATTAAAACAGAGTCACTTCCTGAAACTGCCTCCAGCCCAGAATCGCCCTCACAACAGCTGCGAAAGTCTGCAATTTAATACGTCCCGGCTTCGCACTTTCGTATTTAATTAAAAACACTGTAGCCTGTAGAGTCTATCCTCGAAATTCGTAACCGTGCACCAAATATAATCGTAATATCAATGGGTGGTCCAGTAAATGTAATAACTTAAATATTAATTCCTATCAAAATTGCATGAGTATATATACTTTACTGAAATTCATGCATATGTTTTACCGTGTACTCCCGCAAAGATTGTTATAATAAGTTGAGACATTTACTCAACTAGTCTGAGTCAACAGCTGTTCGGCGATAAGAATACAGGCCCATACACCACAAGCAGGTTAAAATAAAGTCTGTGAATTACTTCCACCAACCATTAAGGCAACTCTATAAAATAACTACATCGACACTTATGAAACTTATTCAAGAAAATGTCATAGAATGGGTTAATTGGTTGAACTGTTTCTAGTCCACATCTTATTGCAACATGTGTCAGTTTTAAAGATAAGCTACATTTGCTGGTGCGGGTATAATTAATTCCGTCTGGTCTCGTGACAGATTTATGGCGCCACGCTGAAACTAATTATCACTGAATACCACTTCATGGTCACTTTTGCAACCACAAGTTATTAAATCAGGGTCTAAAACCATTTTAAAAATATCATGATTAATGGAAAACTGCGCTATTTATATAGCTGTACTAAAAACAAGATAAAAGTTAGGTACGAGAAAGATTACAAACCGCTTTCACATTGATCCAGTACAGAATCAAGATATGCTATTGGTTTCTGTTTGCCTACATATCAACCTAGAATTCAACGTCGGAAATGGACACATGTGTGCGCTGTAAGAAAAGTGTCAAATTGATTATACAAACTTTTGGTAATTTTAGATCATGAATCTGCTCTTGGCAAAAACTATAAAATTTAAACCCGAAAATAACTTCAGAGCACACGACTGTTTAGCTTTCTTTTTGTGTTAAATTGCACATTTCAATGCATGCGTAAAAATCGTAAAACTTAAGTGCAAAATTAAGTGAAGTGAATCCATTATTTTCCTAAAAGCAAGCTGCACGTGCAATTGGTTCACAGCAAAACACTTCTAAAATCAACCTTTGGAAATCAGATCCCTGTCCGTAAGTGTATACTTTACGTGAACGATGATTAATCTAAAGAGTGGAATGGACACGTGCGGTTTATGTGAAATAGTTGTTTACGTGTATCTCGGTAAACAAATGTTCTGCAAATACGACTTTTTGTCAGGGGAAAAAAAAAAAAATATATATATATCTATACCTCTATTTTTTTTACAGATGTTATTACGTGTATTCTTCGAGGAAAAAAAATCGTGAAAATGGTCAAACATCGCATTTTTAAAGCTTGTGTATGCAGTTTCCTTAAGCGGCAAGAGAAAAGTACAAAGATACGGGCGTAGTTTAATTTGTGGGCTTCCATGGCGAATTTTAAGTTACCTTGTTGTGAGCATGTCGTGCTTATTGCGACATTTCGATGTCACATATCTGCGGATTCGCTGTTTTCCGATGACCTGTTCACGTACATCACTTAATTTGCGTATGTGGCAAGCGACTTGCTCACCAGAAACGACAAACTCGTCTTTTTGTTTGGAGAGAACTCGTCCTTACAATTTTGTGTCATTGCTGAGTAAACTTCCTCGGCCATGTTATTGTAATTATTTTTATTGGGACGTTTTGGAGCGGGAATAGTAGCTTTTTTAAAAATACTTTCATTGGCGCCTGTCTGAGCAGTGATATTTCCTGTTGTAGAACCAAGGCTTGTCTGAGGGATTCCTTTCGGCGAGTTGGTTGTGTTGATCTCAAACCAAGGCATTCATAAATTATCGGTAAAACATTTGATAGGACACACTCGCGCTATAACTAGCAACTTTATTTATACATAAACATATATTTTTCTAGCTTCCGTGCAATAAAAAAGAGTGGTTACGTCAGACAGGCTAGTACAATCGCCTGTGGCACTTTCCCCATTGCATTGGAAGCATGGATGGAAAGCATGTGATGCTACACGGCCCTATTATAACAAGAAGTTACTATTTCAACTACAGGAGATATTTTCGCACCCTCTTATTAGCAATTGTGTACCCGAGCTTAAAAATAATTAACGGACAACTCTAGTCTGAATATTCCAAACGCTAGTTGCTTGCCTGGAAGACATTTCCCTGTTCCTTAAGTATTGTTAGCTGATGATGCTTTCTCCTTACAGCCATCTATTACGAAACCGTATTCAGGAATTCACTATAAATGTAGTAACGAAAGCACCAACAGTTTATCACCAATGCATAGCACGGAGAGTTGTTGAAAATGTTTTTGGCATATTGTCAGTGGTGTTCAAAGTTGCTCGTAAACTACTGCTACTTGAGCATACAAATGCTGAAGGAGTAGACAGTATTAACGTGCACTCATCTACGTAACTTTCTACACACTCCTCCAAGAACATTCGACTATGAAGACACATATATGGCTACATTGGTCCCAGGACAGTGGAGAGTGGATTATTTGCCAACACGAACACTACTCCGTTTGAAACGACACCTTCCCAACTTGCAAAACAAACATGCCAGAAATTTGGCGCTAAATTCAAAAGTGCTGAAAGGCCCGTTCCTTGGCAACATGACTAAAACTTATGAATCAAGAGAGGTTTACAGTAATGTAAAATAACATTTCGTATGTAATAAATGTTGTTTGGTATACCTGAATGCTGTCAATAACTTTCTCTGGGGCTAAAAGTTATTTATTTAAGCTATAATAACTAAGAATTGACAATAAATTGTGCGTACCTCACTGGCAACCCCACCCTCTCGAGTATGACTCAGGGTAGTTTCATCTTTCATAAACTGGACAGCATTAAAGGAATACCATTTACTTTCAACTGCTTCAACTTCAAAGCCACTTTGCAGTTTTATTAGATACTCTTTGCAAATGTCTAATAAGCACTTTCGTTTTGCTCTACGCTTCTGCCTTGCTGAGTTTAATTTCCCTACAAAAGTCACTCCAGACATAGTTTATCAGGTTTTTATCTTTATATCCGGGACAAGGTGGGTGCCAAAGAAAGTCTTGTCACGGAACAAGTCAAACTTAACACTTGATCTTTCTACCACTCAATTTCGCTGGAAATATTTTCCATGGGCATAATTTACTACACAAATTCGAAACGTACGAAATGATATTTACACACTCGCTGGCTGTCACTGACAGCGTGGCAAACGACCACATGATCGCGTGATAGCGGTTGTCGGCGGAAAGGCGTGCGGGAAAATATTACTACTAGCATCGAAGAAAATCGGTAACGTGTATTAGTAGCAAACGTTGGTAACATGCTTTGATCGTTACCGATATCTGGTGGATAACATTATTTATGCTTAATTAACACAGGAGATCTGTTGCTAACTTAACAAATTCAGAAGGGTTTTCCGAAATGTTGTCAACATTTGCTAGTAAACTGTATTTTCAACACTGGCGTAGGCGCTGCTTTACAAATATGGGTGCTGAAACTTTACAAAGCAGGAGTTTTGCAAGGGATGTTATTTATTTCTATGAATGTTTGTAAAAGTAAAAAAACCTTCTCAATTAAATTTACAAAAAAATTCAACAGTGTACTGCACAACTTGCAGGGCCAGGTGTCGCATTTTTTGTCACAGTTGCACAGTGTCAACTGCCGCCAACACAAATACTTAAAGGATAGCTCAGTAGTGTTGAAGATTAATAGAAATACCATTTGTCTATAAATAACTTTGTTCTTAAACAGTGATTTAACATAATGTCTTGTGCAGTAATACATTGTAAATATTTACGGCATAGAAAGAACAAACTTAGATAAATGAATCACGCTGGCAAAATACCTGCTCACGAAGTTGGCATTGCAATGTATTCTAGAAACCTACAGACTTCAGTTAAGAAAAAAACGCCTATGTCTTACGCACTCTGTATCACGGCCCAAGGTACGTCTCTCCATCACGTATAAAAAGCCAGGAGACAATTAAATAGGATCTTTGCGATTGGTTAATGCTTGCGGAGCACGTTTTCGTTTGGCTGATAACTGCCAACGCCTAAATCACAATTGAAAATGGTCTGACCGGCGTGTCACGCTACAATCGCTACATGCCTTCCGAGTATTTCAATGACGCGAAGTTAGAAAATACCGTTCGGCAGGAGTCGGTCGGCAGGAGTCAGTCGAGAGTGAAATCTGCTTGATGGTGAAATAATTTTGCAAAATAATACTTGAATATTGCAATATAAGTCATACAATGTTTTGTTATTAAAATTGAGTTCGCATGCACACAAAGAACGTTATTTTTTCTTCCGAAAACTTTTGACAAAGTCATCCAAAACTTCATGGAGACCAATACACATCGGCCACTTCTGTTCCGGGCTGGCTTCCTTGTCGCCAGGTCGTGCTTGCGAGTTAATGTCTTTGACTGGGGCAGTTTACACAGAGTCTGACGGACTGCTCTTTGTGTGACTCGTATATATATATAATAATGATAAGCATATAAAGTCTGCCACCTGCCTGTATGCGATTGGCAAGCTGCAATCGCGTGCCAACTCACTGATTGGTTGGTCCATGTCCGAACAATGTATTGTAATACGATTGGTTCGAAGTCAATACGACGTCATAAGGATTGCATAAACGTATATTATAAGAGATTTGGGGGGAGGGGTGTCAGCTGAGAGGTCTAGTTCGATAATGGCTAATGTGAAAGCTTGATCGTCTCGGTTAGCTTCTACGCCAGGTAATCCATGGCCAGTTACGTTTGGAATGGATATTGCCCGCCAATGGTTTCTCGCCATCGATTTCCTTTTCGAGTGAGATGTATCCTGTTTTACCAGCGCCATCGATTCCTTCAGCTATGATGTCTACATCACTAGCACCATCTACTTCCACCAGCAATACCCTCATTTCAGATTGGTATGGTGCCTTTGCTTTCTTCATCTGTGACACCTACATCACTACCAGTATCTATTGTCACCAGTACAACACGATCATCTACATATGGTACAGTACCATCGACTTCTTCATATGCGACGCCTACGAAGTTTTCAATGGAGCCACCGAACTTTTCGGCTGAGGTACTTAAAATACCATTTCCGGCGTTTCCTGTTTCTTTAGCTCCAGCACATACACTATCTACCACAAAGTAATGGGCACCCGTGAAGATAGGTAATTCAGTACGTCAGTTGACTTGTGTTTCACGGCCTTCGGCGTAGGACCGCTGGTGTTTGTCCGTGGTAGCATGAACACAGAGGCCTATTGTAACATTCTGGATAGTGAAATTCTCCCAGTTGTGGCGTTTTTACGGGAATGGGCCCGTGTTACTTCCAGGATGACAATGCCAGGTGCCATGTTTCAAGGGATACTATACAGTGATACGCCGACAACAAAGTTCGCCGATTGGACTGACCCGCCCACAGCCCCGACCTCAACCCTATAGAACTTATTTGGGACGAATTGGATCGCCGGGTGAGGGCTCGTCAGGCGCGGCCAAAATCCATTGCTCAACTCATGGAATGGTTGTAAGAGGAATGGCGACGAATTCCCGTGGATGTCCTGCAAACATTTGTAGAGAGCATGCCAGGCAGGATGGCTGCTGTTATAGCCGCAAGAAGTGGCCCTACGAGATTCTCACGGGGTGACAACCACCGAGCAAACATTGTGGACAGTTGTCCTATTTCTTTTTGGTAGATAGAGTACATCTCCAAGAGGTCCGTCCGAGTTTTTGCCTGAACCACTACGTCGTCATCAGTGTCACTTTTGTGATAAGACATTTGATTTCGGCTACAGTGTACGACACCATGAAAGCTTTCACTGTGCCAAAAATCCCTGTCGCATGTCATATTTGTGTGACAGGTGCGGTAAGCAGTTCAGCCATACCGACAGTTTACTTAAACATGCAAAGACCTGTAAAGGCGAAGTGCATTTCTCACCAGTACCTCGCTACCAGGTTTGTTGCAAGCAGTTCTCTTCTGACTTCGGTACATATCCTCAAAAGTGTAGTTACCTACATAACCTGCCCTGCACAATGTGACGGTGTAATAAATGTCACGACATTTTCGCTCAAGGGCAACACAAATGCGAATTGCAAGATACATAAAAGACTGCAACCTACAACAAAGTTGCATATATTGAGATGCATATACATCGAAGAATATTGTAATATCTTTTCTAGGGTACGAACGACTGTATTAAATTAATTGAATAAAAAATGCCTGTGAATAAAATTATTTTATCTTTACATCATTTTCCAGAACAAAATTAAAATTTGAAAGGCACAGGAATAAAATTAATTAAATTTAAAAGTATTGTATAAAGTATCAATGTACTATATGTACGAATTAATAATTAAATAATTTTTCTTTAAATTTAACAACTTAGAATTTTTAAATAGAAAATATAGATTTAATCAATTATGCAGGTAGTCAAAATTCCGCATTAGGCATGTAAGTATGCTGCTAATTTGAAAAATAATTTTTTTTAATGGGATGGAAATTACAGATTTTACTATGCCTATAAAAATATGACTGTCGACAGCTCGCCTGGCGGCTGAATCGGCAACTCGCCTGGTTAGGACATCGAGAAATCAACTCCCCTTATGTGTTGGAAATATAATCCAATATGGTAGGTGCTGACAGCACAAACATAAACAAATAGGGCCCCCACCTGGTGGCTAAATCATTAGCTCGCCTGGTGGGCAAATCGTGAAAATAAGCTACCTAGGTGTTAAAAATGAAAACAAATGGCAAACAAAAAAAAGATGCCTACATGCGATGGAATGAGTATAGTTCCGGGGGGAGGTCTGCCGACTAATTAGCGAAGGCAAGTAATTCACCGATTAAATAACCAATTTAAAAAATTGGTAAGGGTGGTGGTGGATGAACATCCGGAAATGTAAGTTTTTTTTTTTCAAATAAATTTTTCAATAATATTTTTGAAATAATGTTTTTGGATTATTTGTAATTTATTTGGGATTTTTTTTAGAATATTTTGACTTCAAGGCCATACAAGGTCAAGGTCATCAACACCTAACATGGCTGACGATATGGACATTTGTCTTGGTGAGAGCCGGTTGTGTCGCGAGCTTAGTCGATCCACCTATTATCAAATCCCGGGCCTTTTACATGCATATCTTTAAATATTTTTTAAAAATAACTTTTTTAATTTGTATTTTTTTTTTGGCGATTTTACAATTTTCTGCAATTCTTTTTTATTTTTTGGGTTCAAGATAATTCAAGGTCACGGGCACATGGTTAAGATCATGGGTCAAGGTCATGGGTCAGGGTCACTCAGATTCAAGATGGTTGAGTGACGTCATAACATGACGGCCCACCGGCTCTGGCTCCGGTGCCAGTTTTGTCCCATTTAAAATACAGTATTCCCGAATCAGCCAAACCATTATACTATAGTTTTATTTGAATTAAATGACTCTTACGAAACAAAACTGTAGAACATCATGTTTCAGTCAGAACATTATGTTTTAGACATCTTTTTTAGTCACCTTTCAACATTTTGAAACGGGTGAAATTATCTCGTCGATTTCAGTTGATAAGGTCAGAATTCATTGTGAATGTGCCATATCATCGAATTTAGACTTTAGTGTTTTCGCGGACAGAGGACTTCTGGTTGATAATGAAAGCTGTGTTTTTCAGGTGGTACAAAAATTATAGTTACATGGCCATAATTGATAAACAGCCAAAAATTTCAGCCTGGGTACTAGTTAACAGCAAGTTACGACCATCTTCGACATGAACGGACCAATGCGTGCATCTTTCAAACGTTCACTTCAAGAGCTAATTAAATTTTTACGCTTCTGTGATGATGCAGAAAGAACACAAAGAGTTGTCACAATCACACGTGGGTAATGCACTGCGACCTGCAATGTGTAGAGCTCAACCGGCCCCGGCATGCGAAGATCGAGTGGCCGAGATAATGTTGTTTCTGAAGCTTAACGGCAATTGTGATGATATGCATACCGGGTCCATACCGGGCATTGGTGTCGTTTGGCATTGTGTTCTTAGTTTTTTTTTTTTTTTTTTTTTTCCTATTAATTGTAGGCAATGAATATCATATCAAAATTCTAATTCGGCCGAGATAACTTGCGTCATTTTTAAGCTAGGTTGAATCGTGCCTGTGAAAACTTCTGAGTAGTGCGCGGGGGTTATTAGAGGTACGTGTTTAGGCAGAGAGCTTAGACTGGATTCCAAGGCCAGATAATGAAAACCCTGCACAGTCCACCCCAGGCGGACTGTGCAGGGTGGGTTGCCATTCATTCCCTTTCGTGACACAGCACAAAGTCTTCAACCAAGAGCGAAAAATTTTCTGCCCTGCCCGGTAATCGAATACAAAGTCTTTGAAATCCAATAATTCTGATATGTCAGTTAATAGTGCACATGAAGGAAGAACGGGAGATAATAATAAATAATAACCGCTACCGAACACAGAGACCGTGAGATAATTGCTTACCGAACCATGGTTATAATGACATGGCAATACAGAGACAACAGTTGTAACGAGTGATAATATGTACACGTGTCTAACACTTCCCCTTGCCAAGCCAACCAATCCATAAGCACGTACTGACGTCTCGTTACTCTGCGGCGCTGTTTGGCAAGCTTCGTCGCTCGGTGCATCAGAATTGCAGCGCTGATTGGCCTTTCGCATCTTGTCATCCGCTTGTTTTCGAGCTCATTTTCGGCGCCAAACGTGCGAGGTGGATGATGTCACTGTCGTTTTAAAAGTTTTTCTTCCAGTACTCCTGTCAAACCACCATCAGGTCCTATCAACTGTGTCATCGCCTTGCCCTCGATCATTTTACACGCCAGTTGCGTGGTGCCTGATTATCGCCACACCACCACAATACGGAAATAACACGATGACTCAATATACTCCAACAGAGTCCATTCAAACAAATAGACAAAGGCTAACTTAACATGTGCCCGACCGCTTCAGTGCTCTCTTTCATAACAGCAGGTGTGGTACAGCAGATCGTAGTCTACAAGACTAACCAACTCAACTGAACACATGGGCGTGTATATATTTGTTAACGGATTCTGAAAGGTATAATATATAATTTTTGCCAGAGGAATAGAAAAAAAAAAAAGAGTCGGAAAGATGGGGCGAGAGAAAATATTGAAGGGGGTAGGCGCAGTGATTCGTAGTGCATATTTAGAAATGTTCTTGTTACAGTCCCAAAAGTCGAGGGATTTGTCTGTAGATTCGGTAGTCGACCCTAACCAAAGAGTGAACTCGCTAACAATTATTGCATGAAAAAATATATATGCAAAGGTTTTCTTATCCTCGCGAAATTTTTCGCCACGTTACTCTCTCCACCTCAAATCGCTTTTTCTTTACTTCGGTTTCAAAACCCGTATAAGCATTTAAGTCAGTTAATGACTGCTATAATAGCGAAATTCTGAGTCACTATAAATTACTCAACAAGTATCGCGGACTATCATAACCCTTAAATGGGATCCGTACTCGTTGCTACCTGACTTACTTGTTCAGAAAAAAAAAAAAAAAGAATTGCTGCACTGGTCAATTACCCGGCAACTACAGAGAGGCGACCTGCTCAATGCTCTTCGGCTACATCTCAAGGACCCGAAGAATTATTTTTATACTACTGATCTCTATACAACAAGAGTGTAAGTAAAACACCTTGGCGAAAATGCAGGAATAAGGTTTGTATTAAGTAAATTGACTTTTGAATGCAAGTTAATGACTAAAATAAGAGTTTTACATGAGAATATAAATATCAATGTGAGAATGAAGGTCTTCAGTACAAATACTGGGCCGATATAGCCTGTTTATTATATTTTCTCCATGTGTTTGTACGTGATTCTTACCCTTCGTGTATTTAGGCGCAACGGTAGTAATGTTTAAAGCAAATGGAAGGGCGTGGTTTCAATTGTGTAGGGTTTCCGAGTTGGATACAATAAAAATTATATTAATAATTTTTCTTCGGACGTTAATAGATGTGAAAATTTACTTTGTGGGGTGCTAAATTAGTAAGTAAATATAAAAAAAAAAGTAGCTGAGAAGAAAACAGGTTATTCGCATGAAGTTACAAGGATCAGGGAAAATGTCAACTAAGGAAGAAAAAAATTACCTGAGGGCAGTAACCTAAATGCTGAAAAAGTGTTGAATTCATAAGTGTACGCAGGGTTAGGTAAAACGGGGGGAGGGGGTGCAAACTGTTGAATAAAGAATCACTCTTACGAGATTGATTAATGTATTTACACATATTAATCACAAATAGTTTACACTACATTAAACCTATTTTTAATTTATAGTATTCGTTACAAACAAGTACACTGTCTAGTAGAAATACAAAATTGTCAAGATACTTTATTTCCCTAATGACATGATGCAATGGGCGTGCAGCTGCACACCCCCTGCACTCACCCATAACTTTGGTTGTCACGTGTAATTTTCTTTGTGCAGGCTGTTCACGAATTTTTGAGCATTTTATAAAATGCCCTGCTCGGGATCTACTTCTCTAACCATTTTGTATCCTTCCACCACGTGCTAAATTTACATTGCCTTAGACCTAATTACATTTTCTGTGCGAAGGTCAAGCAAAGAATGTAACATTTATAGGAACGTAAGCATGTTGCGCTTGCGAATGCAAAATCGGAAACTAAACCAAATAAATAGTGTCGACAAATTTCAGCCTTATACACTATCTACCAAAAAGTAATTGGGCACCTGTCCACAATGTTTGCTCGGTGGTTTGCTCGTTAGATTCTCGTAGGACCACTTCTTGCGGCTATAACATCAGCCACCCTGCCTGGCATGCTCTCTACAAGTATTTGCAGGACATCCACGGGGATTCGTCGCCATTCCTCTTACAACCAATCCGTGAGTTGAGCAATGGATTTTGGCCGCGCCTGACGAGCCCTCGCCCGGCGATCCAATTCGTCCCAAAGAAGTTCTATAGGGTTGAGGTCGGGGCTCTGGGCGGGCCAGCCCAATCGGCAAACTTTGTTGTCGACGTACCACTGCACAGTAGCCCTTGAAACATGGCACCTGGCATTGTCATCCTGGAAGTAACACGGGTCCATTCCCGTAAAAACGCCACAATGTTGGGAGCATTTCATTATCCAGAATGTTACAATAGGCCTCTGTGTTCATGCTACCACGGACAAACACCAGCGGCCCTACGCCAAAGGCCGTGAAATACAAGTCAACTGACGTACTACCTATCTACACGGGTGCCCAACTACTTTTTGGTAGCTAGTGTACTTTTCATACGGCGTTAAAATACGTAAACTACAGTTTTTAATTCGCTACCTATATCACGGGTATTTCAGTCGGTGTTTAGACTACAATAGGCGTCACCAGGACTTTTTCCCCTTTTCCAACTGTGTCAGAGGGTTGGTGGAGGGGGGAGGGGGCATAGTAATCGGAAGAAATTTCCGTTAGAGGAGTTCAGATTTACAACCGAGTTTCAGGTAAAATAAATACAACAAATACTCCTGATATATCATATGAATAAATTAGTTTATCTTCAACAATATACAATTTAATATTAGAACTATAATTTTAAACACAAAAGCACAAACAATTATTTTATGAAAGAACACAGTTACTCCTCCCAGTAGGGACTTGCATTTCGAAGTTATGTCGCTAATGAACAACTTATTTGTCATAAAAATGATTATTTCATTTAATTTCCAGAATTAATACAATCATTTATAAACAATTGTTGTAACGAATAGCGAAAATTTCCAGTTTACAGGAGAGGGCAAAAGCTCCCACCCCTGAAAATGAAATAATATGGAATGTACATTTCTCCTTGAAAAATGAGCATGACCTCGACAAGTTCTAACTGGACTACACGGCCGTTTCTATCGAAACGTCTGACTTACGTCCTAATAGACTCAACGCAACAGACCAGGTGCGGCGGAAGGTTTTCTCGCAAGAGCATTGAGTGAGCCGCCGGGAGTGGGGGTGGGGGGAGGGGGAGGGGGAGGAAGGACAGCTGTATTAGTGCCTTGGATAATACATTTGTGTTTTGCAATCTGCGTGATGACGCAGAGGACAAATCAGTATTTCTGTCTTGCCCAGTAATGATTTTCACGATTTAAATCATTTAAATGAAACTACTGAATAAAACAAATAACTCTTGCTATATCTGTTGCAATCTCACCTACAATTTGTGGATTGCTTTAGTAGAATAATGACTACTGGCAATTCATCGATTCGGATTAACTGTCACCTTGATTACGATGAAAAAAAATTAAATTTCCGTAACTGCAATTTTAGTTCTTAAGGAAAAGATGGCTAGTGTAGTCTTGCAAAGTACAGGCTGAATATCAAAAGCAATATTTAAAAAAAAAATAATGAGCGTGTAGCCCTTATTTATAGCCCATGAAAAATGCATGCTCCAAAAATATTTAAAAAATACATATGGGTATAAATACATTTGCTAATGGAAATCACACATTCATGCTCTTGATTGTTTATTCAGATATTCAGCTGTAGGTTATAAGGCTTGCTGGCAATAAGCGCAGGACAGTAACTAACTAGCTATAAAACTTTTGTGAAATAACTTAAGTTTTCATCCGGAATTAGGTATAGTATGTATGTTCCGGGAGCCGAGAGAGTTCACAGATAACCTACCTCTCGCAGTCAATACTGCCAGTTAGAGGCTGTTCACAGTAAAATGAGCACTTTTGAAAGTCCTGCCTAAGATCTACTTGTATGAAGATTGTGTATTCTTCCACCTAATGTAATATTAACATTGCCATTGGCCCTCGTCACTTTATTCATGCGTCGGTCAAATAAAACTATGAAATTATTATAAAATTAAATATTAAAAAATGTGTGGATTTTTACACTTGTATGTTAAAAAAAAAAAAAAAAAAAAAAAACAGAAAGCGAAAGAAATAATCTAACTTGTCAAAAATGTTAACCTAACACTTTTTATTCGATGTTAAGATATGGAACTACTTTCCTTCCATCGTTACCAACTTTACCGGACGGATGTCACTCAATGCGCCCGCTAAAATATATGCATTCAGGAGCAGCAACTTTTTTCTAAGGTAGATTTCAAAAGTGCTCACATTATCGTGAACAGTCTTTAGCTAGAGACATCACCTAATAACAATGAAAAACCTGTTGAAACTGAAATCCCGTTTAGATAAACTCCCTGGTTCTAACAGGTGATCCCAAGAATTTTGAGAGGAGGGAGAGATTTGGGCCGCGCTTAACGTCGGGGTCTTGAGAGCCAATGAGTATGAATTGAGGTGAGTATATAACAGCACCGGAATGCAAGAGCCGGGGGAACGGGAGATCCCCGAGAACACCCGCCGACTAGCGGCATCGCCCCGCACGATTTCCACGTTCCAAAACTCGGAACGACCCTGCCGAGAATCGAACCCGGTTCACCAAGGTGAGAGACGAGTAGTCTGACCACTAGACCACCGCAGCCCTTCAAAGAATTGGAGGTCCATGTACGACCACAGAAGAAAATAGAGTACATTATTCCATTTTTACACGAACCTAGCAAGTATGTCGGACTGAAATGGACTTTGAAAGCTCTGGAGAGTCGCGAGGCAGACCTGACGTCGGGCAGTGCGCCGCTGGGGGTACTAATTCTATCAGCAGTGATTGGCGGCGTGCAATCAGGAGATTGGAGCAAACATTTCCTCCCCCCCCCCCCCTTTTTCTCTCAAGGGAGTCGCAGCAGGTCACATCCTGCCAGAGATGTCGTTTGTGAGGGTTACACGTGGTAAGGAGGGGGGGGGGGGGAGTGTAGCGGCCAGTCGACAGACCAAAGTCCGGGACGAGAAACTTTTCACGGCTCATAGTTACGCTTTTTCGCACCTGTCGGGGCGGACCTCTTACCATCACGCCGGTTCACACCGAACAGACAGGGTGGAAAGCTGGAACAGCCAATCAGAATCTGTCCTCGTTCCCCGCACGAGCAACGACAAAAAGCTGAGCTCGTGCCGAAATTTCTGCTTGCGGAAAGAGCAGATTTCTCCGATATTTCCCAAAAATTCAGTTAGTCCACAAATTTTATATAAATAATTTCTTGTATAAATCAACGTGTATTAATGTTCAAAGTACATAATAGTTCGAAGTACGTATTTACTATAAAAACGTTAATTTCATCTAACATTTATTATACATAAATGTAGTCTGGAAATTTACCGATACGTAGCTCTAAAATTAAAATAATTTTAGATGTATAAAACAAAATTCTCTTGAAAATCATTTAGAAAAATTCTTTCTCCAGTACAATTAATAAAATAACGTAGAAACAATATGACAGCGTCCAGTTTGTTGTCTAACACTTATTTTGGAATATCGGTATTAAAAGTAATGAACAAAAAAGCTTGGTGCGGTAAATAGCCTGCAATGAAACATTACAATGGTTGCACAGAAAATCTGCTTACTGTGAACAACCATAGCGTGATAGGCATAAATATGAATCAAGCTTTATTCGAAACTACTCCGTCCTATAACCATCGCGTTTGCCGTGAAAACGATCGCCAGTTTGTACTTTTCCTGGGCCGGAAACGCGTCTCGGAGGTGCCACTTAAAAATAATAATAATAATTCCATAGTATGATCACAAAGACTGGTACAGTAGTGGTTACTGCGCTGGCCTGGCAGACATGTAGTCACGACTTTACATTGTCATGGCGTCCCAACTAGTTCGTGGCCATTTCCATTGCATTTTATAGCATTAAGAGCTATGGAAAGGTCGCTGTGCGTGAATTTCCGAAATATAAAATAAAACACTGAATTTGAACTGCTTAATACATTTCGGTGAGGGTTTGTTTTATTGACTATTTTTTAACTAACAAACCGATCACATAGGGCAATAATTGATGCAATATAAGAAAATGGCTGATACGCCACAAATTCAGTACATATGCAAAAATAAGTGTTTCAAAATTTATACAATATTATTCAGAACTCTGCAACGACAAAATTGAAAACAACTAAATTTCAATAAAATTTCATTCTCTTAGCACTTAAATTATGTAAGATAAAAAAAATATTATCTTTAAAATATATAAATTGATACATTATAGAGCTACGAATAAAATAATTTTTGTTAATTTTGAGATAGTTTTTTTTTTTTTTTTTTTTAAACTGAATTTTGTTTAAATCCTTAGTTTTTCAAAAAGTTTGTGATTTTTATATGATTATATATATATTTATATATATATATAATGTTTCATCTATTGCTGTATGTGATGATTACCAACATTTAGCTATCTTGCCAATAAACCTAACCTTATCAAAATATATAACTCAGATAAAATTCCTTGTGTTTCGGGAATTCTCGCACTGTGAAATCGTTCTTTAGAACTTAAGAGGCCATGGCGAATCTTGAAAGCTACCGACACGCACCTCGATACTCACATACAGGACGTAACTAAGGCACACAGGCGAGCAGCACCAGGTAGCATACGGTTTATTAAAATTCCACAGAAAATATGGAACAGAGTATATGGATAACGAGTAACCGAACAAAGATTTCCACCTATTTCTGTATTTGTTTTGTGGGAATTGCTGGAATTCGTACTATTATTTTGCATCGCATGTTCCTACCCGTAAATATAACTGATTTTTAACGAAGGGACGACAACTGTTGCCGCAGTCGATAAGGCATTTCGTATAACTATGCAGTTCCCCTATGAGCCTTCCGGTATAAAACTGGGACGTTAAAAAGCATTAGTTTAAAAAAAAAAATACATTGTTAATCAGCATGTCTATATTAATGAAAAGGTTGCCCGGTCACACCATGTTGTTCCGCTATGTTTCGTCGTTGTCGAGGAATCCACGTACCAGGGAGAATGCTTACAAGACGGAAACGCGATACACTGCAAGGTTCCCAGTTGGTGAGTATTTCATTTTGCCCAATTTCGCACTAGATCATCGCCCTGGACGTAACAAGTGTTGTTAACCTGCAGGCATTCCTATGCCCGGTTGCACCATAGTGGTTAGAAACTCGATCCGAGATCGGATGTAAGATCGACACAGAAAACTGTTGCACCATTCGAGTTTAGAGCTGGACTGGAGATCGAGATGAAGTTCATTTCGAACCGCCGAAATTGGCGGTTCGGAATCTCGATCCGAGTTCAGCAGCCATCGTCGACAAATGTAGTTTGAAAATACGCCAACAGATAGAACTACGTTCGATAGTTTTCTTAGGAAATTAAAACAACATTATACGCACATCAATATTATTCAGTAAAATTCTTAAAACAATAATTCACTTAAAAAAGATAAAACAGCGCACATTTAATTCTATCTATAGCGAAAAATGCGCCTATTTCAAAACGTCATATATTACGAACCAAAAATTTCTCTCATACTTAATCTCGATCTCTCACTTTGGAACCAAGATCGACGAATCGAAGATCCAGAACCCTGAAATTTCGTTGGTGCAACACTTATAGATTAGAACCAAGATCTAACTGGAGCCTGGTTCGGAACTAGGATCATTCGATCTCGGATCGGGGAAGATAATGGTGTAACCGGGCACAAGTCTTCGTTACGGAGTCCACCATGCTACGGTTTTCCTGCGCGGAACGCCGACAAGCACGCGCGATGAGGTCGACACTGCCACGGGCATCAAGTGCGCACTCCGTTTCACTCGTGTCCGGGTAGTATGTTTAAAATACGATAGTCTAAAAGGCCTTCATTAACAGTACGATGGACCCCCGCATTTTCTGTGAAATATTTGTTTGCGCGAATACACGTATCTCGGTAAATAAATGTTATGCGAATACGACTTTCTGTCAGAAAAGATAAAAAGCCATTATCTATGTCCCTACTTTTTTCTTTTTTTACATTTGTCAGTGTATTCTTGGAGAAAAAAATCGTGGAGATGGTTAAATATCGCATTTTTAAAGCTTGCCTATGTAGTTTCCTTTAGCGGCAAGATAAAAGTACAAATATACGTGCGTAGTTTCACCTGTGTGCTTTCATCCCGTGTAATAACCCCACTGTTACAGATCTAATTTACACAGTACAGCGTTACGGCGGAAACACTGCACGCCATGCGTGTAGGTGCGACGAGGCGCAAGGCGTGCGTGTTAGTGTCGCCCGTATCGCTCCCTCGCTTCTTGACTTGGATGCGGGGATCCATCCCACTCTTAATTATTTTAACTATGTTGGAAATCTTCAAAATAATATTAAATCAGGCGTGTTGTATTTGCAGTACCATTATGTCTCGGTCTGGGGTATGTCTTCTTTTCTTATGTGAACATAGTGGGACATGTTTCATAGATTCGTCAAAAATTCCGTGTTTAAAACACGCTACAGCGTAGTACAAGGTCACGCAGGCGCATGGGCCAATGCTGTGTGTCAAATCCCTGGGCATGGAAGATTTATGACAACAGCCAGATTTGCAGTTCTTGCAGATATTTGTCCAGCAAGATGCTACTTAAACGTTCAGTGTTCCATCTTGGAAGTGTAGATCCAAAAACGAAAGCTTGTACTACCCTAACAGTACTTAAAACCATTAGCGGTACGTACGTGCAACTGTCATCAAATTACTTTTTCACGATGAACCTGGAGACGAAGTTCGTCGGTCGAATTCACATACACATGCACAAGCACACACGCATTTGTACGTTCTGAAATACACAGGTTTGATCACATCAGGAAAATGCAAGGAAGATTCCTTAATGCAGGCCATTCAAGATCTTAAACAAAATTTACGGGTACATTCATAATCCTATGATAAGAAGAGAAACTATGATGTACAATATATGTCGGTAATTGCTACTTATGGCTGCCAGAGTTGTATAAAGATTAGATGTGGAATGTATGAACGTATTTATAAAACGTTTTACCAAACTCTGGGGGCGAGTTTATTACCTGGTATCGAAAAACAAATGCCACGTAAATAGATGTCCATAAATAATGCCTCGTTTCACCACCAAAGTATCCGTATTTGTGAGCAACCTTATCGAAAATGGGAGGCATTTTCGACACGTCTTCATAATTTTTAACCGGATACGGAACTCGCATCTAAACGCAGTTTTTAAAATCCCCCATTCCTTCGCCCAGAACTCAAGAGAAGTTTTAATATTTGGAGACATTTTTGTGTCTTAAGAGTAAGAAAATAGTTTGTGAAGTTTGAGGCCACATAACAAAGGCAACATACACAAGAAAGATCGAAGACAAAACATACGAAAAAGAAAACTAATATACAATTGCGTAATATGTATGGTCATCGTTACTACGTGGTTTTTAATTTAGAGATGGACTAATAGTTTCTTGCCAATAATAAGAGAAATAATTGAGAGAGCACTGCGTGAGCGGAGATTGCATAATCGAACGATGTTCTGCAACCACTGCAAAACCTACTAGGTAGTACCTCGATCATAAAAGTATTTCATGGGTATAATTAAGGTTTACGCCCTTATTTTGTACTTAGTTTTGTAATACAGGACCTTGATTAATTTTTGAATGAGGGTTATTAATAAACCCTAAAATTACGGAAAGATTTTACTTTGTTATATTTACGTAAACTCAATAGGGTAATACATAATTGTCTCATTAACTTATGCACGAATAAGAGAAATGCCTGTTTGTGTTCAACACACATTACACTCGAAGTTATAGAATTATGTAAAATCGGTGCGCATGTCATACGAGTGAGTGAAGAGATTTGGGCGGTTCTTAACATCGAGGTTTTGAGAGCCTATGATGGTGATTGAGGCACGGAGCAGCACCGGAATGAAAGGGCGGGGGGAACGGGAGATCCCAGAGAAAACCCGCCGACCAACGGCATCGTCTGGCACGATTCCCACATGCGAAAACCCGAAGTGACCCGGCCGGGGATTGAACCCGGATGGTCTTGGTGGAAGGCGAGCAGACTAACCTCTAAGCAACCGCAATCCCCCATGTTATAAGAGCTTCAAGGAACAACGGCTGTATTGCGTGTTGCCTACCTACAAGCAAGCTAATAATACACTATGCTGTATTTTAATTTTCTTAACATCTCATTTTGTTTTCATAGAATGGAAACTATAAAATTCATAATTTTATACTTAGAATCTCTTGCAATGGCAATAAAAATTTAAACTAAATCCATATAATATAATCTGATCTGATTCGACAAACTGGAAGCCCTCACCTCTTTTTTTTTGCCGAAAGTTTCAGGGGTGACTTACAAATTAAAAAGATTGCCAAACACTGCACAAAAATACATGGCTTGCTTGGGATTCGAACCGACGTCTTTGCGACCTCAAACACGCGGTGATATCAAAAAAACAAGTAAACAAATTAACGTCACTTTACAACATACATAGATTAAATCAATCTTTGGTGACGTAATTTCATACATATTATCCAATATTATGTACGTGGCTCCAGAATTTCCACCATTTGAACTGCGTGGCTGAATTAACTTGAACAATTTATGCTGACAGCCTCTTAGTCACAACTATAGTCCATTCCCCATTCGAAGCAACTTTCTCGGGGCCCTACTAAATATCTACTTGCAGGCCCGTTTCGTATCCTTCCGCCAAATGTAAACAAACATTGCCATGTGACTGCCATGTAGCGAGACTTATTTTATACCTGTCAAATGTGTTGTTTACTTTTTACAGCTTTTCAAAGAATTCTATATTAGGTCTATTTCAAAAACCATTTCGTTCGAATATTCACAGTTTAGGCCTATGACATTATTTAAGTCAGCTTTATAACGTTTTAAAAATGCCTGAATTAACGACAGTTCTTACGGTTACGTTACATTAAGATATTTTTCTTCCACGACATAGCATATTATACGTAATGCACGTTAATATTTTGCCGCGACTGTGTTAAACACTGTTACAACTGCGGGGTAATGAACTGTAGTATTCAACTTTTTGTAATTGATATGTGTTGGTTTATTTCTTTAAAGGGACGACCTCAGTTCGCATAACGAAGGAATAGCCATTCAAACGAAAAAAAACGACATTAAAATCAAGCATGCAACTCGTGTTGCTCTTTTTTTTTTTTACAGAAACTTAAAATATAGCGGTGAACTTTTATTCCACTCATATTTATATGTATTGCTACTTAATGTGTATTAGGTTTATTGAAATTTATTGAGGCTGGACTTGGTTATTTTGTTGGGATTGGGGGTAAATCACGTCACACGACTGTGTTTCAAACACCCAGGGCAAAGGTACAACTTGTGATAAATTAACATACGTTGATGTAAATTAATTACTTCGTCATAAAAACAGTTCACATTTAAAACGTATAATTAGTTCACATAAAATATTTTAAATCACGCACACACATTGATCCAGCATAACGATCACCAAGCAGCCACGCCACGCTATTTCACACGCAGCGGTTAACGAAACACACCATAACAGTATATTTATTACTGCCGCGGAAACACAAATTTATCACTACATCGTAACTTGCTTAGGTAGGTTTAAAAAACACAACATCTACAAACGTGATGTGGTAATTTGAAGTACTTTTCGGAGTAAGTATAATTGACGCTTCGTTTGGCAAAAAAAATGCAACACGCCATGTCATGGCTCACCACGTCTGCCAACTTCACTTTGTTTCTGCCCCGCCATCATATCCGAAATATATTAAAATAAGTATTCAAACATTAAAATATCTTTTCAGTTGTAAATTACAAATTTAAAAATCATAATTTTGCTGCAATAAGTATGAAATATGCTACACATGAAAGCATGTACAATATATCTGCGCACTGGCGAAGCAAAACTTCCCGAGTGTGTGTGTGTGTGTGTGTGTGTGAGAGAGAGAGAGAGAGAGAGAGAGAGAGAGAGAGAGAGAGAGAGAGAGAGAGAGAGAGAGAGAGAGAAGCCTCGCTCAGCAGACAGTTGCTTCAAAGTTGTTCTCGCTCGATAACACAAGGTACCATTACGGCATATTCACGATGTTTTCCGCTGTTATCTTAAACTGTAAAAATGAGATATTCTGTCATCGGGGCTACATAATATATAAATATTTCAAGACGCACTGTTTAATTTAAAAATAGTATACTAAAAAATTTGGTTAAAATAATATTTTAACTGTGAACCATTTCTTACCGGCCTTTGCCAACACGTTCGCTACTCTCGCTGTTGTTAATTCATATTTAAAAATAAATAAATATTACAAATTGTAGAAGATATTAAGGTAAAGTTTCATTTATTCAATAATACAATACTCTTAAGTTAACCACAGTGGCATATATTTGTGGAATACAGGTTATTGAAAAAACAGGTTGACATGTTATGCCCAGAGAGTTTTTTCAAAGGTTGATTTTCATAAGTCGCTTCCAATCGGGAATTGACTCTAGTCTATATCACGCAAAATGCCTACAATATAATGATAATGATAAAAATTACGATTAAGACGAGTGTGGTGAGATGCTCCCTAATAAGTACGTTTCAGCCATTGGACACTTTTGTGGGTCGGGTCGGTAAGTGACCGTTATCGCTTTCTTGTTTGGTTGAGAACCTTATACGGAGATTCGACGGAATGGGAAAAGCGATAATATCCCTCGAAAACCCTAATGTCATTGGTGACATTCACGACATGTCACATATGAACATGGATACTATACATACAAAAAAAGGTGCGAGTCGTTCGGTCTCCCGAGTTCCGCATTTCGTACATGCACTGGGCTTCAACATCGCACTACTACATCACCCCAACGTACAGAGTCAGCTGATGTATTCCCCCTCTTCATTCTTTTATCCATTTCAAGTTTCTAACAGCATCGTGTCTGCCTTTGTGGATAGCGTTATTTTATTGGGCCGAGTTCTGTTCACTGCACACTGATGCGACCAGCTGCATGGTCGCCAATTGTTGTTCCGTTACTCCATCGTTTAATGCTGGGCTGGGGAAAAGAACAACTTCCATATTTTATTTTCGGCGCGTAATTTAAGCTTTTTGTTCACGTATCGCAGACATGTATATATACTACGATAGTAAACCTGTGATCCTGTCGTACAATTTGACAGGATAGTGAGTTTACAATTGTCGTATATGTAAACATGGCATAATAAAATTAATAGAATATTAAATATTAAACAGCACTGGAACACTTGCACTACACAACAGCCACCACGAGCACACATTATCCTCAAAGTTGTACACACAGCAGAATAACATGCCACAAATAATAACACAGGCTACCAACCATCTTAAGTTTTCTGCAGTCACTCCGCCCACTTTACGCGTGAAAGGAATCCCATTTACAATCGCCTTCACACATTCCAGCCTTTCCCCTTGGTCGCCGCTGATGCTAACCTCCAAATCCCCAAGTTTCAGGCATTTCCCGCCACTGTGACGTCAGCGTATGAAGCATTTGTGCTCTAGGCCTCGTGCAGGTTATGCTTGAGATTGGCCGGAAGTAGAACGACGTAGGAGGTGCACAGATGCGCCTGTGAGAAGGGGTCGGAACTACTTCGCGGCGCGGCATTGAGACAGAGACTTTGGATGTCCGCCTGGGGTACCTCCGCCCATGCTGCTGCAATGCTTGTCAAAACCCTACAAGAATGGAACAAAACATCACCGTCACTACATGCCGGTGGCTAATGAATCCCATGAAAAGGAGGTGCCAGGAAGTCATTAAATGTAAACGATGCGCCAGTAGATACCAAAGTGCCTCCGTAACGAACAATTTGTTTTATTGTTTTCATGTGTACGCACAACAAATGTACATCACATGTGAACATTAAGCGATTTTCAATTTACTATACGAGTGAAATTACCAAGTATTCATTTTTTTTTTAACATTTATATGTCGTACAAGAGACATTGAATACGTACTCAAGTGGCAGAATCAATGTAATGTATTTACACGTCCACAATTTTGCATTCTATTTTCTTCGCAGCTCCGTACGCACAAGAATGGTACATACTGTATCATTACAACCAGAGTTAAATATTTGAAAGTTGCGAGATAAAAGTCACCAGAACTAATCACTTCTGAAGTTATGAAAAATAAAAAGCTATTGTCAGCATGCTTTCCGGTTGTCTTCCTAGGAATCGCACATACATTCTATTGGTTTTGACTATTTTCAAATCTTCGGTACTGCTGAATGCTTGCCACGAAATCGAACGGCGCTGGTCCCTTACGGGTTTAATTAATTTTAGTTGGACCGAAACAACCTGATACCGAGAATGAGTTTCCAACGTTGATCAAGGACAGAACGCTGAAAGCTGAAATTACAGAACGGATTAAATTTCAGGTAAACTGTCAGACGCAAAAAAACAAATATCCTGCGAATGAGTGTACAATCACGTTCAACTCATTTAGCGAACTAAAAAGTGCTCCTAACTTCAGTGTAATCGTCACTCGCGTTCAAACTGCCAGCCTTGTTTCGGACAAAGGAATCGAGTGCAAACGCCGCTGAGTCAGTGCGCAGCCTACAGTGAATGTTAAAGCGCTATCGTATAAGACTGGTATGTCAAGGAAGTTTTAATAAGTTTGTAATTCATTCAGACGCCGCGCCGCTTCGCTTGCACTTGTCGGGATTATGCTTTGTCAAACGCTGATGGCTGAAATACTTTTGCTAGTCGAGTACTGACGATAAAAAAATTGAGTGAGAAGAAGGGACACTGGTTTGTCTATTTGCAGAAGAAAAAACATATTCACTGGTTGTACTTTGATGAATTTGGCCTGTAAAATAATCTGACTCTTCAACCACCCGCGTCACTCACGCAAATCGAGCAGATGGGCTCTCCAGACTATCGCGTTTCAGTCAAAATTAGAAACACTAGTGTGGTAGCAGCTTGTGGCACACGCATCTTCCTGTGTGCAGTATATGACAGCGGGACTTCGCCCGCGCGGCACAGAAAGAACTATAACCACGGCTGGCATATTTATTAAAAATTTCTCCTTAAAATTTCGCTAATTTTAGTAACGCACGGAACAGATCGAGAACAAGTTTGCATAAAAAAGTTACTGAAGAAAGTTAAACAACGCCATCCCAATTTTTCTTATGCAGCTCGTAAATCACGCGTATTCTTGATAAAGCGCTTCGTGTCTATCCCTATTATTTTGTTATTCGAATGATATTTGCAATGGGGGTAAGCGATTAAATGAAAATTTACTTCGGACATACGCTAGTCTGAAATGGCATATGTTGAAAGTACTTTATTTATTTATTTTCATTATTTTTGCAGCTATCAATCATACATTACTAAGATTTAAGTATGTTCTGCATTCTCTTCTAGACTTGCAATAAACGTGACGTGTGAAAGAAAAAATATAAGAACGTGTGAGAAATAACCAACTTGCAAACCACCGCAAAAGACCCCTCTTTGGTTGTCACTGGCAATACTACATTGTGGAAATGTCTCACACATCCACTAAATTTATAATGTTATTTCCTCCCAATAAGCCCACTGGCTAATCGCTGACCTCGCGCTGTCGAAATCGTCGGTTTGGTCCCGGGCCCCAATGCACTAGGGTTTTTTAGAGGGGAGGGGGGAGATTTCTTATGTGAAGAGTGGCGGACGTTACCGCAAAGACTGTGTTTCTCTGGAGTGCTTCTGTATCCTCCTACTACTTATCCCACCACTCCTACACCCCCACCTCACAGCAGGTCGGACTAGCCAGGAACAATACGTCTGCAGTCGACTCCGCCAAACACTAGCATTCTCCTATCAATGTGGACTCTACTCCAAAAGGGAACCATGTGCTGTTATCATTCTCCTAAGCAATCCGTAAAAGCCTGTCACATCGCAAAAGCCATGACGGAACGATCGTGGAAAACGTTTTGAAGCTACTGAGCACACAGAAAAAAGCAATAAAAAACCCTGCCAGTCAATGTATGAACTTCGAAACCCGTGTTTCTGTCAAAATATTTTTTCTACTAGCTTTTTTTTCCGGAAAGTAACTTGGCGGAATATTTTAGCTGTGAACTTAAACAGCTAGTAACTGTCAACTCAATAGTTGACTTCACTTAGCACTGCTCTGCGACAAAAAATGATTCACTGTATTAAGGATATCAAACCTCTAGCTCGATTTGGCTTAGGCCTATAGTATGCCGGTATTTCATCCTGGGTAGTCTACATCTCCCCCGCCACAGTCTGTGTTGAAATTTCGCCAAACCCGCGTTGCACAGAGGTACTAATTCCCAGCATATTATTGCGCCTACTCTATATTTATCGGCTTCTCCGGCAGGGGAGGAGTAGGGGCTGTGACGCCAGCCAGGTCTCGCCGCTATCACTCATTCCTGGGCTACCGCAGGAAGGGGGCACGAGGAGGGGCGACGACAAGGCCGCCAACGCGTACGTCTGTGAAAAAGGGGGGGGGGGGGGGGGTGTTAGGGTAGAGGTTGGTCATACCCACAGAGCCGGACCACGCATTACAGGAGCTCGCGGCAGGTGCCAGCTGCAGCGCGTAACAATATATACACCGTGTTTACTAGCCGCATAGCAATTTTTATATTAACTATGCGGATGTGTATTCTATGTTATTGTTTGAGTTTCTGCAGGTATGCTGTTATTTACTTCTGACAGCAACCCCCGTCGTGATAAAAGCAGGGTACACCACCTTGTTTGTGCGGTGAAATGTGTGTTCCAGTCGGTTTTCCTTCACACAGAACATCTAGAAATATTTCTTCAGTTCTACGAGTATCTTCTTGCTGTAAATAGCTATAGTTGAAAATTGTAACTTTTCCCTACAACTCTTTATTTAAATTCAGATTTTCGATTAACCTTGATTTCCTTTTGTAATGTAAATCAGATATATAGTTGCATCTACTAGTCATTGTGAAATATAAATATTCCTTCCATACTACCGAAGGTTTTTGATGTGATTTACAACTGATAACTTTGAGTTCGTGTACTATAATATTCACATTTTGACGTGAAATTCGGTTGAACGTCATTCTCAGTCGATCACTAGGGGGGGGGGGAAGGGGGGGAGGAAGATCTGCGCTCCAAAGTGCGTGGAACAAAAACGCGTTCTTAGGCGACGCCCATAGCTCAGTCAGTTCCCTACTGGCGACTTAACCATTCGGGTCTATAAATAACACTTCCTGTGGTGACTCATTAAAATTGGTGATCAAAATCCCGATTGCGTAGGACCATAGGATTAAAAAAAATGAGTAACTCCTTTTGTGTTGCTAATTTGGGAAAAGCAACTATACAGGATGAGTCCTTTAAAAGAGGCCCCATGGGACAGATATCGATGCCATCCCGCAGCATGTCCTCGCCCAGTGCCTTTCACAACTTTTGGTGTCGTCTGCACACCTGCCTCGAGGTCAATGGCGGCCACTTAAGTATTTTGTTGTCACACTGGACTGTATTTCCTCATTCCCTCGCTCCGTTACACACACGTCCCACGGGACATCTTTTAAAGGACTCAACCTACACTATCATGTGGCCCGATACGTTCTCTATCTTCGAGTACTTAATTCATATTATTTGTTTCAAAAACCTGGAAGCAGCAGCGCCGAGAAGTTAAAACTTGTCACCATGCCGAGACCAAAATGAAAAATTCCATCAAGAAAACCAAAACGAGAACGAGTCCAACCACTCAGCAGCACGGAGAGGACTCGCCTACATCGATTGAGGCAGAAAGAACAGCAGACCGAGGCTCTGGTTGAAGACCAGCCCGGCCCTAGTGGGTCCGGGACGAGCGGCCTACCAAAGTGTCAGACAAGTCCGACGACAAGGAAGTCTTCGAGTATGACAAGTCTCAGCAGACCCACATCGTAGACACGAGGAATGGTGCATGTAATCAGTATATTTACACGATTTTTTATGTAAGTCGTTTTCTAAAGGGTTTGTCGAAATTTTTGGCTCGACAAGACGCCAATAATAATTTTAAACGTCTTTTTACGTTGTAAGATATTTACTGTCGCCATTATTCTCGAAACACTGGTTGAAGAAAAGAAAGAATTCTTGTTTTCTTATCTTCAATCAGTGCTCCGAGAATAACGAACGCAGTGAATTTGTAACAATGTAAGAAGATGCTCAAAATTGTTATTTACGTCTTATCGAGCCAAAAATTTTGAAAAAATCCGCTGCACAACAAGTTATAACAAAAATTATACAAATATACGGTTAGCGTGCACCATCCCCCTTAAGTTCTTACCAACTAGTGTTTCATTTCCGACCTCGATGCACATCAAACTTCACGGAATATATAGCGGCAAGAGTCACAACGCCTACCCAAAAATTTCTTTCTATCAGGATAAGTTACAAGAACTAGGCATTTTCGGAGCTTTTCATGCTGTGCTGTCCGTATGGCCATAAAAACAATTGACGTGTCAATATCGGTGTCAGCTTATTTTTCATGGACTCGCAACGACTTCAGGTGAACCGAAAGTATTGCTACGAGTATTGCATTATCTTTAGGGAAAGCCATATAGAAGGGGAATGTGTACATGTTCTGATAAAAACTTTTTTGAAGAGAACCCACAGTTAATACAATCAACAGTTCTTGGTGGAAGGTTTGTCCTAACCGTTGATGATCGTCGTAACATAAATAGAGTTGTAGTAAGCTGTTATATATATATATATATATATATATATATATATATATATATATGACGCACATCTGTTTAGTATTTCCTGGTAGTTTTCATGACATCGTCAAACGCTCTCATGCAACAAATGTCCTCCATCACTTGTGTAAGCAACGTTGACAGTGACATTTCGTAATGAACTTTCTGGTTTGCTGTAGCTCTCTCGCACGGGAATTAGTGCAACGTTTTTAGGACCTCCGCACGACCACCAAGCATTGCGGCTCCCCAAACGTGAACTCCGCCACCTGCAAGCCTGTGCCTTTCAAAAATGTCGGAGTGGTGAGATTAAATCGGTTCTCATATGTAAATAGCGCTCGACACCCTTGTAGAGCTCTCCAGTACTTGTGTTCCCAGCACCAAAGAAAACTGCGTTTTCGATGGCTATTATCAACGACGCACATTGTACTGGTCGCCGAGCGAACAAACCGCATGTGTGCAGTCTTCTGGCCACTGTAAAACGCGATATCGTGCGTCAAGTAGTGCGTTACAAGTGTCTTGCGATTTTACCCCCCTGACTGCCTTCAGTCTCTTATCGCCTGTAGAACTGTATAACGATACTCCCGTCGCCGTGGTGCTCATGGACGACCACTACAGCTGTTCTTGTCGTTCGAAATGCCGCACAAGATCATGACTCGATGCTGTGTGGAACTCCTCGACCACAATAGCCACACGTCGACCTTCCTGCAACTTCCCAGTGATTCGAGTTCGGGTAAAGTCGTTCGAATGTTGTCTACAGGACTGTCTGCTGAAAATATCAGACAGCAACTCGACGTCGTTCAACCCGATGTGTTTTGTGCAACAGCAACCACTGCAATGCTAAGCGTATGAAACCCTTCGCACACGCTCACAATAAGTTACACTGCACATGGGCGCATGCCCTATCATACCCGACTCTAAGAAATCTCCTAATTGGTACTTCAGTAGGTTATGCCTGTTCGTCCCGCAGTTATGTTAATTTATCCAGATCGTCCTTATAACTGCGGTAAATGGCGACAACTGTATTTTAGTGGCTGCCTCGAAATCTGTGGATTTTGCGTTGTCTGTTAGTCCAGTATTGCACGACGGATCCCGCTGCTGGAATAAAATAGGTAAGGGATCTCGGGGCTAGTATTACTGTCCCTTCGCAGTGAAGGCGTAAAGCGCATTCTTTTCGTTTCGAAGCCAGTGACACATGACGTAAACTTTTTCGTTTTTAAATAAGATTATTGGGAAAGGGGGGGGGGGGGCAGCAAATCCACGTTTTATTAAAGATGAAGCTGCATTAGAAACTTCATTCACGAAGGATGAGGTTACGCACATTATTGGTAGGCGGATCGTCGATATAGAGTAATAGAGTATTTTATTCAAAGCCTGCAGAAGATAAATCACTCGAAGAGATTACAAAGGAGTGCCGCTGCCGCGAGAAGCCTATAGGGACCCGTATTGCCTTCTATCATTGAGGGGATTGAATTTATGAGGTTACCGTTGGAAGAATGTTTTGTATATCGCCCCGCCTCTTTCAACGTGACTCGGGGTGTGCGGAATCTTCTGTGTATCGGGCCAACAAGACTATTTAAAACACGACGGGCCTCCTAGCCGACAGTTTGTAGAGTTTGGAGGATTGTACAGCCTTATGGGTGAGGTGTTCGAAAACGACGAGTCAGCGAAGCGACGAGTGCAGACGAAAGTGACCAGCGGGAGTGTGAAGTCTGGGGACTGCGAGCACCGGTACAATGGAGAGAGTGAGACTGACCGGCGGGACCACTGAACTTGGTGTGTGCAGGCTCGGACCGGCCCATCGGCCATCAGGCCGGGTGCGCCTTTTGTCCCCTCGAGTAAATACATTTCCGTGCCCTCCGCCCTAGTTCTCCCTAAATTAAATGTTTAACAGAAAATATTATATCTGTGCTCTTGACTGTCTGGTGTGAGACTATTTGTACGCTGCTGGATATAAAAAAAATACGGCAATCAAAGTTCATCTTGAGCACGATGCAGATATAATGGTGTGCTTTTACACAGCTCGTGTGATGTCAATCAGGAATAACTACTCGACATAGAGTAAATATATATTAACTAGAGTGCTGTTGATCGCTGCGCACAAATACAGCTGGACCAGAGTAACGTCACTGCGCAGAACAAACATTTTTGGACCGATATGCCAGCAAGACTGTATATATAATTCGGCCATGATCTCTATCAATACTTATATTGCCATTTGCCAACCCCGATGCGCGCACTATCTAGCGACGCTGGGCTGAAGCATGCGCCCAACGATATACTCTGGATAGCGCCAAGCTGACCAAAACTTACCAAATATAGTAGGCCTATACGGGTACATTTTTGCATCGACATTTTCTACCGGCTGGACTAGTTTATGGGGGTGACACTTGGACGACCGAACCGAAGTTTTATTGAAATATATATATATGTATATATATATATATATATATATATATATATATATATATATATATATATATATATATATGTATGTGTGTGTGTGTGTGTGTGTGTGAAGTGAAGTGAAGTGAAGTGAAGTGAAGTGAAGTGAAGTGAAGTGAAGCTCCAGAATGTTTTAATGAAAATTTTACTGCAACCCTAGTAGATTTAATGTAAGTAGGTCAATAGTTCACTAATCACCGCATGGTCGTAACAATTTTTTTTATGCACTGACTTTAATATTGAGTAGTGCGTAGTGAAACTGCATAAGATGTATTTGTATTGAAAATGAAATAGGGAAGTAAGGAAGCTTACAAATAGGTTAATGCTTGCAGTGTACTTGTATACGAAACGAATCTGACTTTTAGACATGTATGAAATAAATGGCTAGATTTTATTTCGTGACGTGTACATTAGACCATCAGCCAATAGGAACACACGAAAAAATAATACAATTTTGGATATATTTATTTTAAAATTTCATTTGGAAAGTAAATGTATGTAATTATATTTCTTGATTTGTGTAAGTAGGCCTCCCTATGTTACTCGGAAGTCGGAATCAAGTGTCAAATAGAGCACACGTGTCGAACGCCGCGGCCCCTTAATAAGTATTCTAATTTTAATTAAGTTAAATTAACTTGGTTTACTTGCAGCGAATAACTCAGTCCAATATAATCGTATTTACATGTAATTCTAATGAAAATTTAGCGTGTTAATTTGTTTGTATGTAGCTATCCTTTGAGTATAAAAATTGCGTAAAATTATTTTACAGATTTTTTAATTTTGTAAGGTACAATGAAAGAACAACCTAGGAAAAAACGGAAGTCAGTCCATGAAGTTAGGAAAGAAAAAGAGGTTGGGCAAGGAGAACAGGCTGCATGGTCATCTGCAAAAATAACAACTTTCTGTATTGTAAAATCACAATATAGCTCTGAAAATAGTGCTAAATCGGAATCGTCACCTCCTGCAGAAAATGAAAAAAAATGTGTGAATGTGAAAAATAGGACTACACGAAATAAAATTGAAGAGGAACAAAATTTGCATAAACTAAAGAAATGTCTAGATTTAATTCTCAATCAAGAAGTGGTTAATATTGAAAGTACTAGTGCAGAAGAAAATGGTTCACTCTCAAATGAGCAAACTATTCAAAGTGTAGGTCTGGTTGATCATTTCAAAAAGCCTGGGCAGAACAACTTGGACCTTTTTTTTTTTTAATTTCATCCAGTCCAACCAGCTAAACAGATGACTACATCTACAATTACCACAAGCTCCCTCTATCCTCTCCCTTTCGACGATGGAAGTTTTTTGTGTAAAACATACTGACGATAAAATTTTCAAAAGAAACTGGCTTAGCTTTAATATAAAGAACCAAAAGCTATATTGCGGTGTTTGCCTGGCTTTCACTGATGGTTCCTCAGTATTTTGTCAAGCATTTGACAGATACAGGCATCTGAGCCAAACAATTGGTGAACATGAAAAATCAAATGCTCACATAGAGTCAGTTAAGTCATACATCGCACATAAACAGGGAAGAACAATAGAAACTTTGCTTTTAGAAACACAACTCGGAAAAATAAATAAAGAAATATAATGGAACATAGAAAAGTTTGGTCTGGTATTAATGAGGTGATCAAGCTGATTGGAAAGCAGGTCTTGCATATATAGAGGGAAGGAGGAAAGTGCCTACAGTTCGAACTATCATTCTGTCAATCATGGAAATTTTTTGGAAATATTTCTGTTGCTTTCTAATTATGATGGTAACTTAGCTAGGCAAGTAAAGAGTGTGACTGAGCAAAGCAATTTAGACTATGAAGCAAGAAGAAATTCGGGAAAAACTGGAAGAGGAAGTCACGTCACATTCCTAAGTGAGAAGATTGTTACATTAATAATAAACATCATCAAGTTTGCGATCCGTGCTGAAATCGCGAAAGAAGTAGAGGAAGAGAAAAATGTTTCTGTATTAATGGATACAACCATGAATGTGTCAAGCTACGACCAGTGTGTGATAGTGCTATGGTATCTGTTGGGAACAGAAGTGCAGGAAAGAGTTGTAGGTTTGCAGAGTGTTCAGTCCACTACAGGAGAATCTTTGTTTGAAATGTTTCTGGATATTTTGAAAGATGTAGAAATTGCTCCAGAAAACTGCATAGCAAATGCATTTGATGGTGCATCAAACATGAGCAGCGAGTATAGTAGTGTCTCAGCCAGACTAAAAACTTTGATTCACAATCACATTCATAATTGGTACTATTCACATGTTTTGAACCTACTAATGTTGGATACAACTCAGTGTTTACCAGCCACCATATAATTTTTGGGATTACTGCAGCAGACGCAGATTTTTCTAAAGGACTCACACAAGCGACTTCATGTATATTTAAAGCAGAATCCAAAAGTACTTTTGTCTGCGATTGGAGTCACTAGGTGGAGGTCAAGAAGCGATGCAACCGCTAAAATGTTTGGTCGCTTTCATTACTGGGTTGGCACTAAAGACATTGACAACACATCTCTTCAAGAAACTGTGTTCGTAGAACTAGTTGTGACTCTATATACGATTGGCAACTGTCAAGACTTCATTCCAAAAGTACGCAACGCGGCTAATGCACTTCTCCAAAAGTTTCTTTCATTTGAAACAATACTTGTGGCTATGGTATTTCTATTAATATTCAAAATCACGACACCTCTTTCGGACTATCTCCAAACAAAGAAACTGGACTATGGAAGGTTTGGAGGCTTGTTTCCACTGCTCAAAATCAATTGGAGGAGGCCAAGTCCCAATTAGATCAGGTGTTTAGAGCTGTCAAAATGTTCGCGTTTATGATGTCAAGACTGTTGGATGAGAAGATAGAAGGCAATCCTTCTCTGGAGGCATAAAATCTCTATCTGGAGTTGGAACTACCATCCAAGAGAGTTGGGAAGATTAAGAAAATGGCAGGAGAGTTAGCAGATGATAAAGAAACAGCAGTAACTGAAGAGGATAAATTCAGAACAAAAGTTTTAAATATTATTTACAAGCTTAATGAGAGTATGGCACACAGATCTGCTGATCACAAGAACCTATACCTAGATCTATCATGTTTGATCCAAAGAGGTTTTCTGAACTTAAGTAAGGTCTACAATCAAATGCATTTGACAAAACATGTGATTTGGTACCTAACATTGACAAAGGCAAGTTAATCGAAGAGCTAGAATCGTTTGTTCAGGACTGGCCCCAGATATCCTCGTCAATGACTGAAGAATATACTAGGGATGCTGACATGGAATCTGATTCTGAAAGAGAAAACATCAGAAGAAATTGTACAAAATGAAGTAAGAACATGTAGAATGAAAGATCCTTGCAAGAATCCATAAATTGTGTATATAAAGTGATATGTGATTACAATATGTACTGTGTTTTATACACTGAACGAAGTAAAGTTTACAAATATAGGCTTACAATACCATTAACTAAAGTAAACTGCGAGAGAGCTCTTTCTAAGCTTAAACCTATCAAAACAAGGCTTCGCTCCAATATGACAAATTACAATTTGGAAGTATTTTTGATAATTCAGTGTGAAAGGGACAAGCTTGTAGCACTGGACAATGACATGGTAATCGACAAATTCTGTGAACAAAGCGAAGAAATGTGAGGCCTTTTGGTACTGTAGAAACTAGAAGTTTCTGGAACTCAGAGTTTTGAACTTCCAAGCAGCTTTTTGTTAAGGTTGATGCCATTTCAAATTTTGTTTTTAGAGTGCAACACAAATTTTAATTGGTCAGGTGGTGTTAAAAGGTTTTGGATTTCGTAACTGTGTGTACAAAATTATTCAACTAACCCAAGTGAAAGGGAAGGCATAATAAAGTTTTCTTCGATTAAAAAAATATCAAAATATCTTCTAGGGAGTGTTTTAAATCCTAAATGTGCTTCCAGTTTAAGGAAGTAAACTTAACTAAGCCTCCTAAAAGTAAATGTATTATTGATAAGGTGGGAGACCCTCCATTATACAGGATATTCAAATATACTTTGAGCCACTTGAAGAAATCAATTATTTTCGAAGTTTACGAACTTGGGTTTTGTTACTCCCTTCATTGTACTTCAAATGCCTTTGAGTCAAGCGAGCATCTCTTGGTCTGTCAGCAGCTGGCAGGATGGCGATAACACTGAAAACCTTATATTAGGTAAGTGTTAATGCATCATTTTGTCTTTCAATTTTATAGTTTAATTTTTGGTTTGCGCCCCCTAAAATTTCCAAGGTCTGCGCCTTTTTGGAGGACCCAGTCCGACCCTGTGTGTGAGTGACAGGCATTTGGACTGATGGCAACAGGCAGATTGAATATGTGTAAGTAGTGAGTGTCGATTATCGGCTGTTCACGATAAAATAGGCATTTTAGAAATCAACCTTAGATAAAAGTCACTGCCCATGCCTGCATATATTTTAACGGGCGCCCTGAGTGACATGCGCCCAGTAAAGTTGGTAACGATGGATGGGAAATTGTTCTGTATCTAAACATCGAATGAAAAGTGTTAGTTAACCATTTGTGATGAATTAAATTATTTCTTTCGCTTTCTGTTTTTTTAATGAATCGAAATGTAAAAATTAGCTGATTTGTTTAATATTTCCTTTTCTAATAATTTTACAGTTTCACTTGAACGACGCATGAAAAAAAGTGATGAGACCCATGGCAAAGGTAAGCTTACATACGGTGGAGGAATACACGACGTGTATACAAGTAGACCTTAAGCAGGACTTTCAAAAGTGCTCATTTTACCGTGAACAGCCTATAACCGACTTTAACCACCACAAAGCTAGTGATAAGACCTTTAATTAGAATTGAAATAGGCATAGAGGAGATGAGATAGTTTAATGCTACAAATAGAAGCTGTGTGAATATTTATAGCGTAATAAACTAATTAAAAATAAACTTACTTTTTTTTAAATCAAGACCTGCATCGATTACGAACTCAGATACGCCTCTGGCTTCTTTTAGCAGTATGTTTTGTGAACAGCTGTTAACAATTAAATACACATGCAATATGAGCAATTTAGTTTCCGTTTACTGCTGCTTCTGCCAGCTTCGAGGGCATTCACAGTTGTCGCTCCCATCCGCTTTAGTGATACCCGAGAAGATAACAGCGTGTGGGAGTAAGGAAGTTGCGGTGTGCTACTTGTCGCCCTACGATCGAGGGGAACTCTCATGTGCTATGTGGTGCAGTTGCACGTCTGCTAACATATGTCAACATCTTTAATTTTTTTCTATTTTGCTGCGGAACATTTTTGAGGGGTTGTGTGGGGTGTCTGAAGAAAGCCTTCGCGTAGCTTGCCGTCGAGAAGCAATAAACTGCACTGTTAGTGCGGTGGTATTTTAGTTATTATTTTATTTATTAATTTTTATTCACTGGACTCTATGAGTAATGCCGTATTGGATAATCCAGACAACAAACAATCTACAGGATGCTTCTCAGTTAGGCCGGAAAACTTTGAGATGTGATTCCCGACGATAAAATATGTCTAACACATATACACGACTCGTGGCCTAAAACTATTCCTGAGGGCGATGTACCCTCGTGAAAGGCTACGGTGGAATTAGTTTTATTTACCATAAACCAGAACCTATTGCGCGGGTGAGATGATGCGGGTGTTTATTCTGTGTTATTATATACGGTTTCTAAGCTTTTGCAACTATTTACTACCAGCAGCAACCCCCTTCATGATAAAAAAAAATACATACCATTCTCTATGCACGGTGAAATAGGTGTTTGTAACGAATTACCGCAGATGTGTACGCTGATAATACTTCTGCATGCCAAAGGCACCGAAAAGGCTGCTTTGTTGTTATAACTTTGGCCAGGTTATTTTCGAGATAACATGAAGCGCACAAAGCTTAAGGGGTGCGTGAGAATTAGCTTTGTGTGCTATTATATCGAAAATGGCCATGCCAAAGGTGTTAAACCGGTACCTTTTTGTTACCTTTGGCATGTAGAATTATTATCAGCTTACATATCTGCGGCAATTCGTTAGGAACCCACACTTCACCGCATAAACAAAGTGGTATCCCCTGTCTTTACAATGACGGGGTTGCTGTCAGCGGTAGTATATAACTGCATACCTGCAGAAACTCAAACAATAACAGAATACACACCCGCATCGTTAATATAAAAATCGCTATTCGACTAATAAACACCGTGTATGTATTTTATAGTCCTCAGTAATATCTGAGGCTACAATAAAATAAAAATGTTTGGTCACTATGCATGCTCGGAGGGCCTTAGTATGCGCTCACTTTACTGTGAATAGCCTATTTATTAATATACACCTATATAGCCAACACACAGCTAAGCAATACACACGTAACATGTAGAAGCAGTTTTATTTAGATGTGATTAAATGTCATACTATGCATTAGAAACACATTTTTATGTTAGTTTATCATTTAATGCAGAGGGTCAAAAGGTTATGCGGTCTGGTTTACATCATTGTCAGAACTACCCCACTTATTCCTACACATGTTTTATGGGGTTTATTGTGCAGAACGGAAACCAGTTGTATTTTTATACAGAGAAATGTTCAATATATTATGAATATTACAGTTTAGTAACGTAAAAATAATTTTTTAACGAGAGGATTTAGCAAAGGCTGTATAAATGTAACTTTTCTAAAATAAAGTTTGTAATTTGAATAATTTGTACATGAATACAAATTAAATTAGTGTTGTGATTATTTGCTGTTTCTCTAGCAAAAAAAAAAAAAAAAGAAAAGAAAAAGGGAAGCGTTAGTAAGAAGACGCTGAGTGCAGAGTTCTTGTCGTAGACTACTTTCATTTACCGTAAAACTGAGTGTAGAACTACAAAGATGCATTATAAGTCCTTGTCAAAGCAGAAGCGGTCTGGCTTTGGCTCCATCTTAACATGCGGTAAAATAGATACAAGTTTAGTTTATAATAAGACCTTTAGTTGCCTTTTTGGGTTTTCTACTATCTACTGTATTATTTTGTACAGCAAACCCGTTTTAAATGGTATTAGTAATACTTTATTCCCATAACCACTAAATTTACCCACAGCATCACAATCTACTGATGTACCCGAATTTCCAGCTGTTGATCTATGCGATATTATTAACACGCTTGTAATACACTTCACATATACACCACTTGGATCTGCTTTTAAGTGACATAACAATTTAACTTCACATGAAAATCTAATTAAAGCATATATATCATACTTGTTCAAGATTAACTTTTTATGTATAAGTATATTATATGCATATATATAATATACAGATACATAAATATAACTAAAGGGTAATCTCAACTACAACTACAAACGCTGTTAGGATATTTCCTATGCAAAATAAGATATAAATATTTGTTACACGTGAGGATACCTGAGGGGAGTATGGGAGTTCGTAAGGAATGGAAGCCTTGATAAAAAAAAACAAAACTAAATTTGATTTCTAATGTATTCACTTTCATATTATCTACAGAATTAATTAGCTGTCTTCAATTTTACTCTTTTTATTTAACAATGAGCGCAATATTTAACGTGTATTTCCACTCTAATTAACGTCCTTAATGTCTATCTAATTGCAGTCTAACTTATGCTCATTATCCACACCTGCTCAGTCTATCTGCTGCCATCACTTATAATCTTTCACTCACGCATCTACTCCAATAGTCCAGCCTGCCAGCCGCACACTCCACTGCTTGATACTTGCAATCGCAGAGTTCTCTGTCGCTGGTCGCCTTCTCCTGTTGCTCGGCTGCTATAGCTCGGAACTCAGCCACTCACTAATTCATTCATCCACTCCGACTCAGCCCGCGGCCCAGAGGCCTGCCGCGATATTTATAGAGCTCGCTGTGACATCTAGAAGGTTACACGCACCCCGAGTCGCGCTGAGAGAACGAGGTACAGTAATCCAGAGCATTCTTCAGATATCGGCCGAAAGCAATACAACCAAGGACCGCGGCGTGCGTCTGTAATTCGAAACCCGTTATTGCCTTGCTCTTTCTGTCCTCTTCGCTCGCTCGCTCGCTCGCGCTGGGCGAAGAACCGAGCGCGTAACACATTATATGACCTATATCAATACAGCAATTCTTGAGGGAGGGTAGGTGGTCTTGAAAATCGATATTTCAAATGGTGTCCATCCAAAATAATGAAACCTACTTGAAATGAATGAACAATTGCGTGAATACTGTTGTGAATCGAGAACTGAAATCTACAACAGTTGTTGGGGAGTAAGTACCCTCTCCTCCATTCACTGAGAAAATAGGGGGTGCCATGACTATCCAACTCATGCGTATAACCATCGGGGGGTGTTTATCGCTTTTAATGACGCCATAATCAAGTGACGACGTTTTTAAGGGTTAAGTCAGTTGCCTGCCAGGTACTCTTACAAACTTTGCCTGTCTTTCTTTTATTCGACACTTATTCGGGATTTTCGCAAGTGAGAATCATATCAGTCGGTGTCGTTGGTCGGGGGTTTTTCTCGGGGACCCCCCCCCCCCTCCCACCTACATCCTTGCATTCCTGCACTGCTCCATACTCAGATCGGCTCTCAATACTCCATTGTTAAGAGCCGCCCTAATTCTTCCAATCTCGTCAAGGTTTCTCTTTTAACCCAGTATATCCCTGCAACCCTCAATGCACATATCGTAGCGGCAAGTTTCTCTCTTCATGTCTCACATCAACTGTTCCGTTCACGTAGCATCACTCGCAGTCTGACGAGCCCAATTCAAATGCTTGCGAGCAACTCAAAGCTACGTGGCTCGCGTGGATAGCGCATCTTTCGACATGACACCGAGAAAAATGGAACAGAAGAAACGCATGCAGCTGTGAAATACCACGGCTAGTTTATGGATTAATAAAAATAAAATCAAGTGATATGTATAGTTCAGCTAAAGCAAATACATGTTCACGTGCAGTTAATTAATTTTATATCCTGCTGGAACATGAAAACCCTGAGAATTTCTGAAATGAGCATTATTGATTTTAGAGCTGGCATACTCGAATAAAACAAGGTCTCCTATCCGTGTGACCGAGGTTATGCATGGCGGTCCCAGGCCGACTGACGCGTCCACGACCAATAATATTTCCTACACCACGACCACAAAGATCAACATGAATAACATCACAACTGGTCAAAAAGAAAGGGGGAAAGGACACGGTAATGTATGCGGCAAAACGCATAGGGCTTACAAACGCGTTATTCGGAGTAAGTGCCTGTGGAAATACCAACATAGACATTTTACCACGAGAATTAATGGTTTTATAGAACAAATAGGTTTTGAGTCAAAACTGAGTGTTTTGTATCTCAAACATACTGATTTAACATATATATCTTTTAGGTGATGATTTAACAACTAACTAAAACGATTAGAAATATCTAATACTTTTTTGCACTGCTTGTGCAAGATCTATTCTATTCTGTTGGTCACATTTGGACGTAACGTACATATTTTAAGAGACAGAACCAAAAGAGCTAACACAAACAGCACATGTATATTTATTAATTATTACCGAAAACAACACTCGGCAACTAAATGGTGCTAGTCAAGTAGATTGTATTTACTTAGCTCTAAAAATTCGTTACAGAACCTCTCAAGAATAATGCAAGCAGTAAACATGCCGTAAATGCTACCCAGCAATAGCCTCGAAAAGAAAAAACCATAATTTTTTTTTGTAAATAAGCTATTGTATTAAACATTGAACTCAACGTGATTAACTACTTCAATTAAGCGTATTTATCACGAAATAAACATTAAAAACTAGTATTTTTGTTTTGTTATACTAGGTCGTTATTTTTCATTACGCGTGTCTGCTGTTGGTATTAATCCAGGCAGCTATCACGCCCCCAGCATCCTTAAAAGGGACTTTAAAATAAGAAGATCGTTACAACATGGAAGTGACGACTCTTTACTTGCTCTGCGACTCTTAATGGTGGTGTATCACTTGGTTTGTGGTGGTGATAATAGGAATACCAGTCTCTCGTCCAGTTGGACGCAAGCGACTAACTGCAATTGTTCTCATAATCTCATTTGGAACATGGGAGACTATGCCGATTTCTTAAATAACTTATATTTTATTAAATGTATCAAACACGTGATAAACGACTCAAAGAAATTTCAAATTGATAGAGATGAAGGCGCATACATTATACGAAGAATGTAAAGGGAGTAAAAAATAAATAACTTTAAATTCTTTCCAACTTATTTCTACAAAGTTAAAGAAATGCAATATTGTGGGTGTAGAAACAGCAACTAAATTAGCCGACCTGGATTACGAGGGTGTGGTGTGGATATTAAATAATACTGTAAAAGATTTGAAAAATAAATTTTCTAAAATTTTGGGCTTTCAAAGTTTACTAAAGGTAAGACCACTCAAGGTAACATAAAACTAACAAGGCGGTCCTCATAGCGTGTCCGAAGCGACACTGTACCTAATATTATTCACGTCTTCAAAATAAATTTAAAACTATTGATTTTGATACAGTAGGCTTCTGACACTTTAATGATAAGCAAACTTGCTCAAATATAAGGTACTAGGGATAACGATTTTTTTGGTCATAAACCAAACATCTGATAATAACTCTGTTTCTATTTTACAAATTTGTACTTTATAATTTAACTTAAGCCCAATTTTATTGAACGTAACATATGCAATAAATATTAACTTTTAGTATTTCATTTTTAAGAATTATTACATGCTAACGAAACCAATAAGTTTCGTTTTTTTTTTTGCAAAAAAAATTGCAGTACTAGCCTAATGTCAGTCTATCGAATGATAATTTCACGTTATTGGAACAGGCAAAGGGTTCATTTGCACGACTCTCACTTGTGGTTGGCTGAGACGCCGCGTCAGGTTTCGCGTCGCTTGGTTATGTGGAGACACGCAAAATACGACGGGACCTCCATGACAAAGAGTTACGCAAGCGCGGCCGCTGGGCGTGAACCACCGCCGATGTACTTGTATGGCCATTGAGTAAAGATATACCTAGAGTGGACTTCCCGAGGTTAAATTTTCTGACCACTCCAGCTGTAGTTCGAGGGATGAACACCACGTCGCGCTAGTCCATTTTCGTGGCGTGGGCGTGGGGAATGTCGGCGACGTTGCCACATTGTTATCTACCCTCTCTCACACTCATACTCCACTGTCACCCCCAGTCCCAACTCTGCAACAGTGGAACGTGTTCTGAATGTCTGCTTACTCACAAGCTGGGACAGACAAGATGGCGGACTCCCAAGTGCCTATCTCAATTCGTATATATCCGTTTAAGAAAATAATACAAGTTCTGTAGAACATATATATGAACAAAATGAACCTTAATGTATGCAACAGTAACGGGAAACGTTGCATATTACTCACACGGTCATAAAAGAATAAACACCACTTTATAAAATACCTTATCACACTTATACACGGTAAATTGTTTGTGTAGCTTAGTGAGTTAGTGCGCAGGTATGCGCCACATAATTGTAGGTTGTACAGTTCAAATCTCAAACGATTAACGAATTATTTATGTGACATTATGGCGGTTTATAACTTATTTTATTGTTAGAAAATGTTTATTTCCAGAATATCTTTGTCTAAAAGTAATAATACGCAAGTACCAGCACAGTACAATCTACTAGCAGTGGTTGTTTGCTAATCACATCGATTGGTTTCTAAAGTAGAGAATTTGGACTGTACAGCGTGAGTAATGTTAAAAGGTACACATGAAATCCTTAAGTTTATTACTGTAAAAGTTATGTCTTCTTTTGGCCGTAAATCGTAAAAGCGTGTTTAATTACGGAGAGCACAAGATTGATTATTATGTTCATTAAAGATACACATTTAAAAAGGGGTGTAGTCGGGATGGGAAGTGATATATTGGGACATATCCCCCCACCGAAATAAAAATAAATGTTAAAAACTAAATTACAAGTTTTATTTTATTTTAATTCAAGGATTATGTGAACTTCCTTGAACAGGAAGAATGTTCATAGCATTTTGAGGTTCCGTATCTCTACAAGAACCCATCGATTATAAATAGTTATGTAACTATCAATTTGTAATAATACAGGTTTTGTATTTTGTTCAAAAATAGAAATATGAAATCCCCCCCCCCCCCCGGGTTCATTCGTAACTACGCCCTTGTTTAAGTAAACGAATCAAATCTAAACTTGCTGTATGAATTAACAACACTCCTTGTTATGAAGATGATCGTACATGTTATCAAATATACTTCGTTAGTATAGTATAATCGTGCAAACAAAATGAGTGGTCGTTAAAGTAACAAAACATGGGGTACACAGAACACAACTACTTTTAGGAAAAGTAAATTATAAGTATGTAAATATGCCACAAAGTTAACACGCAAGAATGCCCTTCTGTCACAAATCATTCCAATTTTTACATAGTGTTCGTAAATTGCTGTCATGATCCATTTGTAGGCTAGGAGACGACAAACATTCCAGAATACACGAAAAACTTTTGATAGTCAAGATATTTAATAATATTTCTGTTATTCTTGGTAACAACTGTACACTATGAAGAGAGAAGTGTATTGATTCGACTGCGCTTATACACACCTGCACACCGTAATGCAGAGCAATCTGCGACGTCTGAAAAGAGCTGGGTTTACAATAGAAATATTTAAGCATTATATTATGCGTTAAGATGTGTGCAGAAGAAACGTGTGTGTGTGTTCTCTTATGTTTTGGTTCCCAGGGGAACTTATCAAGTCGTCTACGTTGGTGGGATTTCTTTAAGCATTGAAATAAATAGCTGTACTTTATATCTTTAGAAATAATTTCTAGGCTACGACCAAGCAGTCGGTGTTGTTGGCGGGAAACTGTTATTTAAAGTAATGTAAGTATAAAACAATACGACAAAGGCGTGTGTGTGCACATGTTGACGAATATATTTGTTCACAAATAATAAGCTTCTCTGATAGCAAATGACGGTTTTGAAGTATGACCTGCTGCAACATGGTTGTTTTATACGAGGTTATATCAGGAACAAAAGTAAATATGACATGCTTGCTGCTTGCTCCCATTCGCTGAAATTAAGAATAATACTAATTAATCAAGAATGAAGTTTTGCACAAAAAACACTGATTTTGGAGGGCCGCTTTGGGCAAACAGAAAAAAAAAGGTGGGGAAGCCGACCTCTCTCACTGATCCCCCATCCTTCGTCTTTGACTCCCTCCCCCATCCCTGGGAGGCCTTAGAGTGACAAGGGTGGTATGTTTTCCATTTTGTGGAATTGTGGTGCGTCCCATACTTCACCTTTTTGAGCCTCTTTATGGTGAAGCCAGAATGGGCAAGCCCTCCTTGGGGGGGGGGGGACAGGGACAATTGCCCATTCCTCTTTTCTTTGCCTGTATTCGGCCTGGAAGGCGCATTTTTGACCTATTTTCTTCACACTGGAGGGGGGGGGGGGGTTGCCTTTCCGTTCCCCGCCCTCTCCCCATGGGCAGTTAGGCCCTTCTTAGGTTTTACGCTTTAGGTCTTAAGTCTTATGTTTTAAGTCTGAAGTATTTAGTATTAAGTTGTATTTTCAGCATAATTGCTATTGCATGTTGGGATGTGAGAGCGAGTGCCGACAGGCGCGAGCGAGCGAGCTCGTGCAGAAGTTCCCAGGTCACATTGCACCATAAATACTAATTCATACGGTTACCTGCTTCATCTATGGTGGCTCAGACCGCGGAAGATATTTCGTATCTTGTATGTAGCGGATGTTAGCAAAAATGCAAAATGACAGAATCAGCGCCAAGTTTTTTTTTTACATTCAAAACATGCGCAAATGCGTAGATACTTAAGACGTCTTTTAAAACAAATAACTGTTCATAAAATACACTAGACATGTTTTAAAAAGCAAGTAAATGTTGTGCTTTGTTTATATATTTTGCAAAACATGTTTTATTTTAAGTCGTTATTAGATATTATAATATTTTCTTGTTTATTAACATATTCGCAGCATTCCAGTGTTTGTAGAAAAATTACGTCAATTTTAAGCATTTAATTTATATAAAACGAATTGTCACTGTTAATGTAAGCATGTGTTTCCGCGAGTGCTAAACAAGTGACTGTCGACAACGTTCGGATTGAAACCTACGAAATTACACATTACAAAATAACGAATTTGTCCTTTCGGACACGGCCTTAGCGTGTGGACTATTAGTGATTATCACCGAGTCATTGCATTCAACCAATATTTAGTGTAGAAACAGTTGTATTTTGTAATGTACCTAGTTTGAAGTATAATATTGCGACTCTTCTTTGTTATGTCTGGTTTTCATGCGTTCGGTGTTAACATTACTGATAAACACTTCAGTGTCAACGTTTTTCGCACTGTTATGAGTCCGAAATTTCAGTGTAGAATATAAGTAGTATACTGTGTTACACTACGTGTAAATGTAAACACACACAGATGCCAACACTTCAGACAATATCCACTAACGCACATCATTATTGTAAACTTGGATCTTGCAGACACGACAGTTGTATTTTCGCTTTAAAACAAACCTATGTTAGAGTTGAGCCTTATACGTGATTATTAATGTCCTTTTTCCGCATTGTGCATAATGCTTTCTGCTTAATGAGATGCACGCTCTTACAGCGGTCGCATTCGTCTACGTACGTAAATGTTTTACATACGCACGTACACGGCGAAACGGATGTGTGTACGTCTCGCGCCCTTACAGCCCATACGCTACTAATTTAAAAATCGATTTATATGTAGTTAATAATTGTTATTCCTAATATTTGTTTTTATAAAGAGTGGAATGGAGGTATTAACTTTCTAGAAACGCCACTGAACATAGTTCTTAATGTATAGTCTTTTACTATTAAAGATGTTGAAGAGTTGGTATAAACATAACCAGTTTTCATCGTGATCTTTTGTAAACCGGGCGTGGAATTGAATTTATAGTTAATATGCAGAGCAGTGAGAACACTTCCAATGATTTTACAAGGCAAGACACGGATGAGTGAAAACGTATCAAAATGCGACATTTAATTTTTATTTATACCAATATTAGTGTAAAAAGGAAATTTACCTCTAGTTATATATATATATATATATTCATTCCTTTATTGTAAAAATGTCTATGATTGGTTAATAGGAACACTAACATGTCATACGCTTTCCAACTACAGCTCCTAATGGGTTAATTCTAAATACATGCGCCTACGTTCCAGCACATATTCAGTATGTTTTCCGTCAAAATGCTTGTTCAGAATCTTATCAGCTAACTAGTTGCTGTAAGGGATGCAAATAAGTATGCCTGTTGAAATGTATCACATATAGAGCCGAGTGGAGTATGCTTATAACTATACATAAGTGCATTTCTAGGTTCGGACACAGCCTTACAGGCACTTTGAACGTACTGATTATTTGTACGAACATTCACCTTTGTTGTACCTAGATCACAACCCCAAACTGTAAAAAATTGCGTCCAACTGTAGACCGCCGTGCGTCTAACATATGTTTCTCCACTACTGGACAATTATTTTCTGTCCATTTCTTTTCACATAAGAACGGAATGAAAAGTTTATTATGATGTATGACATCATTCATGATTAATATGAACTTCGTAATTGTAAGTACTAACAGTACTCGTATTTTATCATGAACACCTAAACTATAGTAATATAATATATTATAGTTAAAAACAATGACCGTTATATATTTATGATAATTCATTCTCGCAGAGGTAAATAAAACCAAACAGTAGTTGATATCGCTGCAAATTTCCGCAAACACATAATTCTACGACAGAAACGAAACACATGCCATGGTCGCCACTAGTAAATCATGAGTTGGGTATTCACAGCTGCAACGAATGACTGGTAACTCGCGTGTGACAGGCTCGCCTTTGGCAGAACTTGAACGAACACCTGGGTGAGCAGAGACCAGCGCGCTGTTCGCGGCTGCTGAATTGGCAACACCGCGCGGATGACGTGTCGAGAACACTAGCGCGCATCTGGTTCATTAGCGGAACTAACACATCAAACTAGTCAGACTACTTTTTCCTATCCCATGGCCACTCTAGTGTGTATCTTTACTCAATGGTATGGCCGCCTTCCGTTACTCACGGATTTCACTGGTCAGTAATTTCAGTAACGTCAGCTATTGTTCCGATACTGCTGAAGGCACTAATGGCCACCGACAGTCGCATCTGAGAGGTACCCTGTGCGAGGCTACACCTATCACCCTAGGCTTGGCGGGAAGTTCAAGTCATGTTCGAGGAAATTATACTCACGGAAGGTACAGGTGCTGAAGCAATCAATTATAATATTGTGGTACCGTCAGAAGCTGCCCAAAAAGTAGGAGAAGGTGAGTAACATTTTTACTGCTTTAATCCAATTGTTGTATGAAAATTAGTGAAATTAGTGTGTCCGCCATATTTATCTATATTTTCCTGCAAGCGGCAATACTACTGCCAGACGCTCCAAAACAATCAATTTACTGAAATATTTGCTGTTTACTGACGACTGTTCCCTTATTGCTGGCGTACACTGATAAACCAGCAGTGATTTCGGTGCTGGTCAGCAGTAACGGAAGGCGACCTGTGTAGCCTGTTCGCCGCACTGGCGTTGCGCCTTTTCGCGCACCGCTGCAGAGAAGTTCCGCCCATGCAGAATATGCGATTTGATTTAAGGTTTCAGCTTCCGGGTGTTTCAAATAGGACATTTTGGATACGTACTGTACTTTAAGCCAACGTATTAATTGAACAAGCTTGTAAATATCATTTCGTAAAAAAAACTACCAGAGATATGAGCATGGGAGATTTGATGCAGAACTTACAGCCTAAAAGTCAGTAATAATAAGACTATGCAATTATTACGACACAAAATGCATAGATGTCATCGCAGAGACTAGAAAGGAGTCAGTAACTTCATAAAGATAACTCAAACTTTATGTTTGAATACAATAATCTAGGTATGATGGACGTAGTCCGTGAATAAGAGTTGTTCGTACCCAATTCCACATTTTATCTTCCAAATCACTGTGCTCATATGGAAACATCACCAACAAAAAAATTGAAAATCGCATTCAAGATATGTATTGATACATTTTATCAGCAAACAGTTTATTGTAATTGATCTACTATCAGTCGTCATAATACTGACAATGAACAGTCAAGTTCGTTACCATATCAATTTATAGTCCATTCACGACTGGAAGACACTTACGAAAATCAACCTTTGAAAAAACAACCTTTGAAAAAAAAGGGGCGCACCCGCCCCTTTTTTTTAACTAGCTATGCATGCAGCTAATAGCTAGGGTGTTTTTTCAAAGGTTGATCTTCTTAGATCTGTTCCAGTCGTGAATGGAGTGTGTAGAGATTCAAGAAACCAATATATTACGTAATATAATTTCACCTATTAAATTTAATGGAGGTGGAGCAGCAACATCTCAAAAGAAATCATCATAAACTTATAGTACGAAAATAAATAAATTATACCTTTAATAATAAACAATCTACGACTACTTAATCGCTCATAAAAAATATTAGCTAAACAAAATAAACCTGATGAACATAAACAATGTGCAATTGACAAAATAAGAGAACCAAATAAACCCCAGCAATTAAAAGTCTTAATACCACCCAATACTAACCCTATATGAATAACAGAAGAATAAGCAATTAAGGATCTAAGATCACTTTGACGTATACAGACCAATATGATAATCTAATTCCAATTCCTGTAGGCACTGTGTTATCCTATAGGAAAAAGTACCGCCAATCAAAACCTATAACACTGACACAGTTTTGCAATCGGCTACCTACCGGGAAGATTATTGGGCTTTGAGCCTCGCACTGAACAGGGTGGTACAAATGTCTAGTCACCCCCTTAGTTTTCCTTGAGGTTGTGTGACATTTCATTCTCAATGTCAGATGGCCGACACGAGCTCCTACAGTGTTGGAGAGCTGCTTGTTGGCAGTGTTTGGGCTTATGAACATCCACATACTGGAAAATTCATAGCGGATGTGCGACGAGACTTCAGAAGACGATTCCACAGAGAAGACACTCCCATAAGGACTATACTGCGTTGGGAACGCAAGCTGTTTTTAACGGTATCAGTTAAAGACAAACAGAAGCTAGGACGACCAGTCTCATGACAGGACACATGTTCGGCGGTGGAGGCATCTGTGCTCCGATCACCCTATAAGTCACTGCGGACACGAGCATCCGAGCTTGCAATCCCAAAAACCACAATGTTGAGACACACGAAAAAGGATCTTGGATTGAAATCCTTTGGGCCAACAGCTGTCAATGAGCTAAGCGATACTGACATGAACAAACGACATTCAGCATGTGCATTATTTCTTGAGGTGTTCTCGACACTCCGACAGCGTCTGATTATTGGAATACCTTGTGATGCACTGGATTATATTTCGTTTTTACTGGTTGTGTATGGATTGAAAAGACATTTTCAGAGGGTGACAAGACATGTGGACCACCCTGTACAGTACCAGCCAAGAATAACCTTCCGGTGCGTTACGTACAAAACTGGGTACGCTGGGCCTGAATGTATTAAATTCAGAAATCTGAACGCCGAAGCTTACTACAGGAAAATAAAACATTAAATAATCTGCCCATTAAAAATCTCAGATAAAAAAAGTTAAATGTGCAATAGTAGAAAGCAATATTTATACAAAAAAAGTATTTCAGCTAAAATAAATACATTTCTTAGATGAAATTTTTTGAGTACAAATTATTTTACCTTTGGTTATTTTTCCCGTAGTCCGCTTCAACAAATGGAGAGAGTTCAACAAAATTCTGGGATTAATTCACCTACACCATCGTTTCAAAGTTTATTTGATTTTGACCCATGCATTTCGTTAATTGTCCTTGATAAATAACAGCAATTTGTTTCAAGTTTATTCGCCTATGTAGAGCTTTGTAACACCATTATCACATTTCAATCATATGCGAAATGGCTCAAGTTCAGGAAATAGTGTTTGTGTTAACCGCAGCAGTACTGATTGTGCAATAGTCCTATCTCTATTGCGTCTCGGTTATCTGGAACGACTCGATATGAACGATAAAGAAAAACACTTGTCAGAATCTTGCGTCATGAACTGCAGTATGCATCTTAGGAATTTAAGCTAGCACTACAATACTACTACAACACAAACAATAGTACGGAAAATCAACTGGTTATAGTTACTGAAAGTTATACGAAACGTAAGATTTGCAACAGCCATCTTACTGTAAAGCCAGGCAGACTAAAAAACTATCGTTTGTATATCAAAGGTTATCAATTTGCTCTACTTGATGGTTTAGGTACTCATCCAAATTCCGAGATGTAGAGATATGAAAGGCTGAGCTCTTGAAACTAATAGCCCGCCCGGGGAAATTAAGATAATCGAACTTCCAAATTGCTGCAGAATTAATAATAGAGATAAACATAGCACACAGAATCGTTTTTAATGAAACACCACATAAATATTCAATTTGAATTGGTATCAAATGCTTATTAAAAGTCATGTACTCGTAGAGGCGGTAAATGTACAGTAGTTCTTTAACATTTAGCTACAGCTTCGGCAAACTTCCTGTAAACGAATTTCCCTTTACATTCAAACACTGCAAGAGGTCCTGGCAAGCGTTTTTGGCTCAGCTATTGTATAGCTTGTGCGCATTTACAGAGACAGCGATCACAGTCAATAATTCGCTTAGTTAACAAAATGTGTTACCTGAATTTACTTAACATTAAGAAAAACATGGCCGTAGTCTAGGGAACAATAATTTCCGTTATTTTAAATTTTAGTAAGGGCACAAAGTGGGTATGTCAAACTTTTACTGCCCTAAACGGGTTTTGAATGCGAAACAAAAAAATGCAGACTTCGTAGTTAATTCATTCTGTAACCGAACAAGCGTAAAAATAAAAGTGAAAATATTTAATTTGCGACGGTTCTTCTAAATGGTGTTCGCTTCAACAGAGGTATTCGATGTTTAGTTCCGGCACTAGTTTTCCTGACGTGAACCGAGTTTACTTGTAGTTATGGAATAAGCAAACAGTCTATGGCAGTAATTACGTGATGTGGTTGCTTGTAGGTTGCGAGCTTCGTATTACACAACCAGCTGGGCGATGATGGGCGAGCTATCTTGTGACAGATGATATAGTGCAAGCGCGAAAGTCTGCTAAAAATATTGTGTCTTATTAGTCACGTAGCTCATCACTACTGGGGAAGCGTTTCTAGCTGACATTTTCGCTCGCAGCCGCACATGAGTTGGTCATTACGGTTATACGTAGGAGAGGTGAGAAATAATTCATAAATGTACATACAGTCACTTAATGAAGTTGTCATACATGCGTAATCACATTGCTATCTGCGAAACTGCACGGTTTACTTGTTCAATAGCGAGCTTCTTCCTTTGAGGTAAAGTAGAGTGGCTTCCGAAGATAATATGCAATAAAATATGGGTATAGGCTCTTCACGATAAAGTGAGCACTTTTGAAAGCCGTCTCATTTGGAATAATAGCCAGAAAATATTTATTTTATTTTAGCGTTAGACGTTAACTTCCCCGTGCGGTGGAATATATACACGGCGTTAATTACTTACATGTCAATATTTACTTTAAAAGGTGGTTAGAGGATTAATAACAGCTAAAGGAAAAAGTAACTAGGGCGTAAAAAGTGCTCACTTTACCGTGAACAGACTATACTAATGTTAAAATAGTTTTTTTTATAATAAATTGTATGTACATTAATTTTAGTCATAAAAATTAAAACTTGTGTGGCTGAAATGGATGAGCGTAAAATCAATTATTAGAAATAGTTACAAAAATATCACAAACTTTTATTTCACAGTTACAAAAGAGTAATTGCCAATACGTTCTAGTATGAATTTTAAAATTTAACATGGGCTTTCTAGAGCATTCAAAACGGAAATATGTTTATATTTCGATTAAAATAGCCTTCTTAATTGATTTTTTAAACATTTAAATAACATTCCTGCAAAATATTTTAGATTTACAAAATATATACATAAATTCTTCTTTCTTAGGCAACATAAATATAATTTTCCTGACAGTTTTATGTGTGTGTTTCATCCAACGAGTTCTGAGTGTTAAACTGTCCGGTGCAGTGCTTCATTGCGAGCCACGCTGCTTCTATAGGCTGTTCACGAGTGAGCACTTTTGAGGCCCTAGTTACATTTTTTTTTCACGCATCTTTTATCCTTCAACAATATTTTTAAATAAATATTGTCATGTAAGGGATAAACAGTGTCTGTATATTCCACCGCACTCGGGAAGTTAATGCACAATGCTAAAATAAAATGTATTTATTGACTATTATTCCAAATGAGAGGGCTTTCGAAAGTGCTCACCTTACCGTCAATAGCTTATAGATTAATGTTCGTTTTATTGCGTTTTATTATTTTTGGTGCTTTTTTCTGCAACCGTTCACTTCGTGGGAATACACTTACATTACATTAGATAAAATATATATGTTAACATTTTTCTGTGCGTAGTTAAGTGCAAGAGGTCAAACGTTTTAACTTCGCTACAAATATAACATATAATGATCACAATCGGTGGTGGGCTATTTTTCAACATTTTGCATCCACCTACCATTACGAGCCAGGTCATAGGAATCGACTGTGTTGCAGGTAATAGCATATTGTTACATGGGACGCCTGAGGGGCGAATCTGAGTTCGTGAGGGATGGGGGGTCTTAATAGGAAAATAAAATAATTAAATTTGATTTCTAATTTATTCACTCCGCCAATATTTACAGCATTAAAATATTTGTCTCCACTTTTAAGGCTTACTCTTTTTATTTAACAGCGAGCGCAATATTTAACGCCTATTTTAACTCTAATTACCGTTCTTCCTAATTGTCTCTGTTGGTTAAAGTCAATTAACTCATAATCATTATTAATGCATGTTCAGTCTATCTGTTGCCATCATTTATAATGCCTTTCACTCACGCATCTAGTCCAATAGTCCAGTCTGCCAGCCGCACACTTCACTGCTTGATACTCGCCGTTGCAGACTTCCCTTCCGCTGGTCACTACTCTCGCCGCTCGTTCTTCTATCGCTCTGAACTCAGCCACTCATTCAATCAACAACTACAACTCAACTCCCAACTCGGAGGCCTGTCGCAATATTTATACCGTTAGGCATGACCATCTGGAAGGTTCAACGCACCCCGAGTCGCGCTGAGAGAACGAGGCCAGTAATTCAGAGTATTCTTCAGATATACGCAGAAATCAATACAACCAGTGTCATCAGCGTGCACCGCAAAAGAGATTATCGTGCCTGCTCGCTTTTTGTAACTGATACGAGGCAACCGGCCAATCGTTCGCGCTACCGCCGCTATCAAATAACTACTCTCTGTCCTCTTCGCCCACTCGCGCGGGGCGGGCCAACGTCAGTAGCGAGGAACAGCTATCGGTAACAATATGCTTTAGCGGCTGACATCCCGCTTACCATAAACTGTGGTCTCAGCAAGCACGTTTAACTAGGAATGAGTGTCACATTTGCTGCACGTAAGTTATTCTTATCTCAGACAACTGCGATATCACATTCAAGCTATCCCTCGCATATCTTTGTTATTACTGATCTTGTTGCGGCTATGTAACATAGGCACCGAGAACCATGGAACTTACATTTAGTTCTGGATGTCTCTGTCCATGTACTACGATTTAGAAAAAATCCAATATTATATTATAGTTAGTTTTTTCTTAGCCGCGAGACGAATATATCGATCATGACTCAAAAATAACTTGATACCCACAAATTACTGCTCCACAGCCACCAAAGTATCTACAACTTGGCGAACTAATAAATTGACATTAATCGGTACACTAACTTTACAAATATGAATCCACTAAAGTGCGTTACTAAATCAAAGTCTCTGCAAATTGAAATTACTACTGTGGTAAAATAAATTATTGTACTTCCTTTTGAAATGTCTTATTCACAGTTAAGTGTGTACGAATTCCCATTATATGCTACCACACTCGGTATAGAAGAAAGGGATGAAACACTTGAAGTAATCGGTATAGCGATGGATAAGTTAACGACAGAAGTCCAACAAGGCACTTAGAGTAAATAAGAGGCGAGGAACGGATAGTGGGAAGCAACCCAAACTTAAGGCAAATGGGAATTAAAAATTCACTAATTAAGGAGAAAAATAAAGAGGTAAAAAAAAAAAAAAAAAAAACGCAATATGCGCTCATAGTAGTAAAGGAGTAGAAAGAAAAGTTAGTGGCACTGAATTATAAGCTAAAATAGGGCAGAGTGAATAACTTTATAGCAGATAAACACGAAGTGAGGGGAAGGTAAATGGAAATCGCAACAAATTACAGCAGTTCAAACGTTTCTGTATTTTTATAAATGTTATACTCAGAGATAAGGCCTATTTCAGAATGTAAAATAAATGGAGGAAAGTGCACTTTAACTTCCATTGTACTTCAATCGCAATTGCGACGACTATCTAGCTACACTTTAAGAAACTTACACTTTACTGACAGAAGTTATACATCACGTTTAGCTATAAACGAAATCATAGTACGCTCTGAAAATTATTCTCCTTCAAAATGAAATAAAAGTATTGCAAAAAAAAAAAAAAAAAAAAAAAAAAAACTGTTTGTGAGGCGTTTTCACTTACAATTCATAGTTATAGTAACCCGACTGTGTTCTCAGAGCTTTTTATAAATAATGCGCACACTTAACGTTACTTCGAACGGGTATTGTCAGTTGCTACTACACTGCACGATGTGATATCTTGTTTGTTCACGTTATCTTTGGGAAGGCCAGACCTACACAGATTTTCGGACAATGTTACGCAGTTCGTAGTTTATCGCTTCCAACCGCTATATAAATATTGGGACAAAAATATTCGGATCGCCATTTTCTGTGCACAAGAATGTGCATCCCAATTGAGCAAGTACTCAAGGAAAAGTGAGAGATATAATAATACATCATGGGGAAATGTAAGGTATTATAGGAGTGCCATCCAATCCGGAGACATGTTACAGAAGTCTAGCTTCTATCGAAATCCATGTTATCTTATTATGCATATCTTAAGTACATGTAATCGCGGCTTTAATTATTGGCTGGATGCGTTGTAGTAACGTGTGCGGGATAACATAGTCGCTCTCTTGTGTATTTAACAGCGAAAGAAATATGTAATGCGCGATGTGTCAAAATACGTATTTCGTGAGAAAATAAACTTACGCTGTAGATGCTAAGCCGGCTGAATGATGGAACACGGAGAGCGTACCACAGATCAACAGCGATCGGTAGAGATATGTGTACATTCACGCACCCCGTATTAAACGCAGGACATATTGAAAGACCAGAGTTTACACAGCGGCTTACGGTTTCCTCTGCTTCCCCACGTCCTTGTCACATTGCGCCGACATATCGCTTCAATATCATATGGTTTGAAAATCGTCTACACTTATACACAGTCGACAAAACAGTTCCGCTGCCCGTGCACTGAAGCAGAACAGAACCATCGCCAGTAAATAATCGATTGGTCAAATCGCTCGGATACATCGGTCAAGAGCAGGTGCGTAATATTAATTCTTTCCGTCGGAGGAATAGCAGGGCCAGGGCTTTGTGATTGCAGAGGAGCACACTACAAAACAAACACTGCCGTAATAGAACCGACATAAAGAAGTTTCTGTCGGAACCGTCGGCAACCGACCATATCAGAATCCGGTTGCAAGGCTAAGTTCTATTTAATGATTAAAATGGGTATATGCTGATCACGATAAAGTGAGAACTTTTGAGGCCCTAGTTACTTTTCCCTTGCAGACATTTATTTATCCTTCAACAATTCTATTAAATAAATGTTGCCACACGTAAGTATTAAAAACAGCGTGTATATTCCACCGCACTCTGAAGTTAACGTTTAGGGCTACAATAAAATATATTTATTGTCCACTATTCCAAATGAGAGGGCTTTCAAAAGTGCTCACTTTATCGTGAATAGTCTATAGCCAAGAACTCGTCAGTTCGAATTTCTCATCAGTAATGCGCGGCCACGTAGGACACGGCGATATACACGTCATGTGTTATTTATTTGCACACCGTTTAGAAATACTTGTTGGACATATGTTATAAAATTCCAGTCAACATAATTTTTGCCTAAATTGTAACCTGATATAGTAGGAACGATTCTGGCAGACTTTTAATATTCATTTCATTATTTTTCATTTTAATAACATCGTTCTTAATGTGAACTAAACATGCCGAATTTTATTAGTATCTCGATGTAATAAAATATTTAAGTAAAGATCATGTTAAATTGAAGAAAAAAATACACGTACTTGTGAACTTCAGCAAGCGGCTCCGTGTGCAACATACTGAAATGATTCAGTTCAGTACACAGGCGTCGTGTGGCACAACTGCAGACCGAAGTAGCAAACAGTCAAGTCCACTGTGGCTATAGTAGCGAACACAGCATATACTGTGCATATGTATACCCAGACGTCTGGCCAGTCGTGTTACCAATAAATGGTGAATTTTTGCTTGCACTGCCTACGTAGTGTGTCAAGTACTTCTTGACCAAAGTAATTAAGTTGGTGCCATAACAGAGGAAAGCTTTGACCACTTAGGCACACTTGAGCCACTAGCGAACTAAAACATTTTTCTGCCACCTGTTGATAGCCCTGTCGTGTATCACTCATGTCTGAATTTAGTTTCGCCTAAAAGACTGCAAAATAGTCTAGTCAACATGGCAGTAAGATTTTTTCTAGAATAATAAAGATCAAAGCATTGGTCATGAGGCGAATTTCTAAGGTACGTAAGCAAATAGACTACTAGGCACTGGGCAACAAACGTTAATTTAACTAAAAAAAATGTCTGAAAAATTTATAACTTTGTAGGACTTCGCGTCATACCGGAATCAAAAGTGTTGTATCATTATTTTCTGTATCTCAACTTTCAGTGCCAACGTTAATACTGTATCTCCAAAGTACCCAGCCATTCAGATCTAAAAAGTTAACGTCATTTAAGAGCTTATTGACACGATGGTCTGCTAACAGAACGCCAAGGTCTAGAAGCCCGATATATCGTCCACAATTCCTTACGTAAACTTGAACATACAAGCAGAGCTAAGACAGGCCTGCGTAAACTATAACGTCAATATGCACGTCAGTAAAAATAGCACTATACACATATCGAAAAACACCAGGTGCTTCCGAGAATGATGCTGAGATGTTTTGAATTTGGTAAGGACTTGCGTCCATCGTTTTCACCAAGAACTAGATACCTACCATAACTGGTCAAAACTGATAGTATATTATACATGTACGATTACAGGCCATTCACGGTTACTTCACAGTTTTCTGACGCCCTGATAAAGTTCTATTTTTGGTTATCTATTACGTATCCTTCCGCTACATGTACACATAAACACTGCCATGTGACTTCTACGTTTAACTGTAAAATGAGTTATTTTTTTCAACTGTTCCAAGAATTTCGTCATATTTCGAACACCATTTCGTAAGCATGTTCAAGATTTAGGCCTATAATCATATTTAGGTCAGTTTTATGATTTTTTAAACAATGTTTGTATTGACGATAGTTCTTACGGTTATTAATTTACATTTTAAACATACATGTTATACACGATATAGCATATTACACGTAATACGAGTTAATATTTTGCCGCGACTGTGTTTAACCCTGTTATTAATATTTGTTGGGTTATTTCGTTAGAAGGACGACCTCAGTAGGAATAAAAGTTAAAAGGAACGAACAAACCAGTCCTACGAAAAGACACAGTGAATTCAAGCACGCAACTCGTGTCGCTTATTTTTTGTACGTAACAGCGACAAACTGAAAATGTAGTGGTGAACATGCACACAAATAGGTCTACCGTAACTTCTATTCCACCGCTCATATTTATATACATTAGTACTTACTGTTTTCTAGGTTTATTTCATAAATGAATCAAATGTATCTGGCTGGGCTTAGTATTCTGTTGGGATTGTGGTAAACATTAAAATCACAGAAAATTAAACACGTTACACAACTGTGTTTCAAACACCTAGTTAAAAGTTACAACGTTGTGATCACTGAGAAGTCCAGCCGTAAAGGTGAAACAGTAATGCCATGCCGCAGACCGTATCTCCCTTAAATCTGTATGCAACAGCCTTAATACGTATGAAACACAAGTTCTCCCAAAAGTTGTGGTATTTACCGTAATACCCTTAACACTGGATGTCACCTACATGATTATACTGTAGCACCGTGAGTACGGATGAAACGCAATGCCTACGCTGAGTTTACGTGTGCAGTGTATGGTTAAAGTATGTGGCTAAAAAATGACGTCATAACAGTAGCCCAGGAAAGCAGAATGTACCATTCGTATTCGTTATACGCCACAGTGCAACTGAAAATACGTCCCCCACGTCTTTGTGTATGGTCGTAATGGTGTTCGGGCGGGTGATAAATGGTGCATTAGTCATGACGTCATATCACAGGTTTCGTCAATTATGGGCGGTACATACCTCTGGTCAGAACTAGAGTTATAACAAAGAGTTGGGTAGCCTACAATTTATTTAGACACATCGCAACCAACAAAAATGGTCGTCTTGTTGGAATATTCTCAGGCGAACCGTTGTCGCGAAATCCGTCCGCAGGCCACTCGCCTTCTGTTTTGCATACTCTATATACCAATAACGGCACGTCAACAATTATTTCCGAGAGGCCCTAATGGCGACGCGAGTGGAGCGTGTAACGCTTTATCGCCTACAAGCGCACGCATAGCACAAACCGAGTATGCAATATTTCCGTCGTGCAGCACTCAACTACGTAACATTCAGCGGTGACCTTATACCTTTTTTGAGGAAAGTTAGACGCAGATGTATATCCCAGTTGCTCAAACATAAGGTAAATATATTCACGTATGTAGCGGTCTTAAAGAAGTTTGCAGCAGCTATATTGGAAGTCTCCACATCATATCTCTTGTGTGTATTGTGTACGTAAATGATATGATCGTATTCATCTGAAGTGTGCGTTCTTTCCGTGGATAAACACATTGGATTGGCGTTTAGTTGTTCCGTATAGAAACGCGGGTATGAACACGTGGTAGCGCAGTTCTAAGGCCAGGCCGGTGGGCGCCTTAACGGCAAAGGACACCTTCGACCTATGAGAAATTCCGTTTGTCTGCGCCACGGGTACCCTGCAGGTATAGGCTGTTCACGATAAAGTGAGCACTTTTTAAGGTCCTCCCAACAAGAATTAACTACTAATAAATATATCTTATTGCAGCCTCAGGCATTAAATTTTGAGGGTGGTGAAATGTATACACTGTGTTTATTGGTCACATTGCAATGTTTATATTAAAAAGCAGCAGGAAGATGGAAATGGGATGTAAGGAAAAATTTAGTAGGGCCATAAACAGTGCTCACTTTACTGTGAACAGCCTATAGAAAACTGTTGTCCATATCTCTGTCTCACTCCCGTGTTTCAGCTCTCGCTTTAGAACATGAGGATTTCCCAAAGTGCGATAAAAATCTCCAACACAAGATAGTCCCCAAACAACAACCTGGAAACCGCCGCTTTACCAAATGTAAACTGCTAGTTGATAAACCAGTTCTAGGAAGGCAGGTCATTCCCGCTTTTCACTGCTGCTTGTTGACAGCACCAAAGCTATGTAATGGTTCACCATATGTTTCGTTCTAATAATTTTAGACGAGCTAATCACGTGGCGGTAACTGCAAAGTTTCGGAATTAGAGTACAGAATTTTATTGTATTTATTAATGCTTCAGAGTGCATTATTTTACATAGTAAAGAACTTGTCAGTGAAACACAAGAAATTTTTTTTTTTATAATACGATAACAAAACACATTGCGAAAATTACAAGATTCAGTTTTCTGTACATAGTCAAGTAGATAAGGAAACAATAATGATCCATAAAATTACAAATGTCAGTACTTTACACAAAGCCAAAAATGCATATTTACAATATTTTGTACTAAGTCACGCGTGTGAAGCTGATACGAAAATATACATATGCGAAGTCAACTGTTCACAAACACTGTTTACTTGAGGATTGGAGTTGAGAGGTTTGGGTGGCTATCATCTAAGGTCTTGAGAATCGATGAGGGATGGAATGAGGTTGGTTTGAAGCAGCATACAGAACGTAAGGGTGGGGGAGACGGGAGATCCTCGAGAAAACCGTCGACTAACAGCATTGTCCAGGCACGATTCCCGCAAGCGAAAATTGGTTACGCATGAAAGTACTTTAAAACATGTAACAAGTAGAGTTCGATTTTTTTATTTGACACTTGGTATTATTAGTTCTTTAAAGGAAGAAAGTTGTTGATCATAATACCAAGGAAACGGGTGTTGATAAATGATAATTTTTGTGTAATTAAAAAAAATAGAACTCCTAAATATTTTGTAGCATTAGCTGATTTCGCGCAAATTATATTGAAAATGTATTTTCAAACATTTGGCGAATAATTTGTTTACATTAGCAAACACCTCAAATACTTAGATTTGATAAATGTTAAGTTTCTGGGTGTATACCGTACCTGCAGTTTTGCAACTGCGAGATTCATTAGTACGTTTGGGATTATTTGACGAGGCAGCAAAAAATCGCTCCTGCAACTGTCACATGCAGATACTTCAGTATATACAATATTTTGCTGCTAAACACAAGATCTACTGGGTAGCTTGAAATTTGGTCGCATATTTTTCTAAAGAATAGAGTAACATTCCATAACAAATGTTTTTTTTTAAGTCTCATGAAAAACGTTTCGCTTCAAAATATTGCAACACCAAAACAAACGAAATTCGACTAGTCTAAAAACTATGTAATGCCAATAAATGTTATGTAATTTAATAAAGTTTTTAAATGGTTTTTTCCTCAAACTCTCCTTGTAGCTGCATGACATGGGGGGAAAATTTTGCTACCAATTTAGTTTCACATACAAACAATGGCTGGACAAACAAGCATGGAACTATTTCCGCTCCAGGCCAAAATAATTACAGTAAATTAAGGGGGAGAAATCGCTCCTGTACTGATACTGATAATTATACAGTAAGAAAGGCTTACAATGACTTGTACGGGATTCTAACAAAATATCGCAACTACAATGCACTAAACTAGGCAGCAGCTTCTTCAAATTCCATGTAGGTGTTAATCGATATTAGTAAACCTATTCATGTAGACCCATTCCTGCCTTACATGCTAAATGAAGCTGGCGTGTAAGGTAAATTACAACCTATATCGTGGCAGTTGTTTGTAATACAAAGACCAGTCTGTACAAAATAAAGCAATTTACTGACAAACAGTACAGAATACTTTTAATGAATAAAAGTGAAATAACGAACTCTTCTTTGCAGTAAAATATGGGTTAAAACATCTTAAATAATTTTGCAGCTTTTGAACGTACATTTGTTTGCAATGCAACTACATTTTAGCATCGTCTAACAAGTATTTACTACACAATATTTTTAATTTTATAGGCCACACAGGAATTTAGGTATTGAAAATAACAATTTTTTTCCAGATAAACTCAATTAAATTATTATAATAAGTAAATATCCTGCGATACTTGCGCACGAACACAAGCATGGTGTCCATAGGCGCGCGTTAGGGGGAATGGGGTGCAACTGCGCTCTCGACGCATCGTGTCATTACGAAAATAAAGAAAAAGTGTTTCTCGCCAACTTCGGTGTTCTCATTTTTACAGTCCACATGATTGAGAAAAAAAAAACAATAAATTAAAAATAGTGTCATAAATATTATAGACTTATTTGTGATGGACATGTTTGAATACACTCTTACTTCGTATTATGTACTCTCGTAAAAGTGGATCTTAATTTCGTGGTTTGCAGCCTCCATTACCTGACACTGCGCACGCCTATGATGATATTACACAACCTAGGGCGCACACAGAAGAAAAAAAGGGAGAGAGGTATGCCGTCCCTCCCAAAGAAAAATTACTTTAAACGTATCAGAAATTATAGTTAGAATAATGCGTTAGAGTTTTTCTTCTTTCGTGGGATTTAGGTAACTTGTAAATGTAAAGGAAGTTACCAAGTTAAATTGTATTGTTATACTACGAATTATGCATAGCTTCTGGTATACCGACAATCTTAACCACTGTACATGACTGAAAAGTTAGTGAAAGTAATTGAAACTGAAATACTTTATGAGCTGTTACATATAATATACATGTATAGCTTCCTCATAAGAAGTACAAATTAATAAAAAAAGACATTATTAGCTGTGATATATAATATACAAATATAGCATCGTTATAAAATTACAGATTAATAAAACAAGACAACGACATAATTAAAACTTACAATATACATATATCTACTATCGTTATATGTCAAAAAAAATTAATTTATACTGTAAAAAGCATTAGCAATTAAGATTAACTTAATTTTATTTTTAAATGGCATTAGGCCTACAGGCATATTTCGGATTAAACTCTGAAGGGTATCAAATAAATTTATAGCAATAAATTAAATTTTTTTTTTGCGTCTTAGTATATTTACAAAATGTGTGAGGTACATTTTGCTTAGTCCAACTATATAAATGTAAATATTTATAGTTTTAGATAGGTTTTACTGGCGGAAAAAAGTGCTAATAGTGTATGTGCAATTCTGCCATATTAAAATCTAGTACATTGCGGCCAACTTATAGCAATGTTTTTATTTATTAGTTTACATTCCGTTTAATCCCATATGAGCTGTTTAGCTCAAAGAATTACAGTTACAAGGTACAATTAAATTTACACAATTGCGTATAGTCATCATGATTGGATAAGCAAACTGATCTGTTTAACATAAATGAACAGTTTGTAACACAATGATAACAATATATACAGGTACATGCCTATACATGCTTATATATGGTGACACTTTTGAAAGCCCTCCCATTTGGAAAAATAATTTATAAATATATTTTATTTTAGCCTTAGACCGGTGGAATATACACACTGTGTTCATTACTTACATAGCAATATTTATTTAAAAGGGTGGTTGAGGATAAAAGATGCCTGAAAGGAAAAAGTAACTAGGGCCTCAAAAGTGCTCACTTTATCGTGAACAGCCTATATCTGTTAAGATTTGTAAAACTCGAGGATGCATAGTTCAAAACAACTTTATTACAGGAAAGCAACGTTACGTAGCCGTCATATCTGTCATCACGTCAACCGGATGCCACGCATCTCGCATGTTGCCAACACAACAAACACATCTTACGCCTCCCTTACTTCAGAATTTTCTTTTTTCAGACTACCAGTTCAAAATGAATTTACTTAATAGTTAACATCACACACGTAGAGTAAGAATCTATAGTTCGTACGGTGTTGTGTATAGCTAGAGACTGTAATGTTAGGCATAATAAGTAACAGTTTCAGTAAATTGTGTCACGTGCAAGTTATGTTGGAAATCTAATCTCTGCTCAAGGTGCTGAGTCAGACAAAAAACATGTTGGTGCTATTTTGCATACGCCAGTGTCTAGAAACAAGGAACAAAACAGAGTTGTTGCGCTTTCTGGGCGTAGTATAACGAGTATGCCGAAGTCTCCGCTCCCTTGACGCTCCTTTCGCATAACTATGTACCTTGGCAGTGGTCACACGAGCAAGAATCTGCAGTGGTAGCCTTACAAGCTCTAATCTGTTCTGCCCTTGTTTTAGGCGCCTATGACCCAAACCTAGAACTTGTAGTCCAGACTAATGCTTCTTCTCTTATAATTGGTTGCTGTGCCATGCAAAATGGCAAGCCAATAGCATTTGATTCAAGAAGCTTAACTAGCTCTGAAGAGAATTGAGCTAGAATTTTTGGTTGTTAAATTTGGATGTGAAAGGTTCCACGAACTCACTTATGGGAGGCCGGTTACAGTTCATAGTGACTTAAGCCACTGGTGAGTGCCATGAAAAAAGATCTCAACTCAACTTTTCAAAATATTCGTCTAAAATTGTTTCGGTACTCTGCGATTGTGATGTACCGACTAGGAGGGGGAATGCACGTTGCTAACACAACATATTTGGTAACATATATTACAATATCTACATTTAGGCCTATACCATTTTCACTAGTTAGAATTATAAAAATGATTAAATACATCACTAAGTGGTCATGCGATAATTAAATGCAGAAGAATTCATTATGTGAGTAGAAGGTGTGCATTAAAATTTTATTTGAGGTTAGATTAGAATATTTTAGGTCTTTAGGTAATTTATTGAAAAGTTTAATATCTGAACAAAGAGCGCCTTTGTGTAATGGCTTTAATATGATTTGTGGAAGAAGAAAGTCATTGTTCCGGTGTTGTGAATTATATATATATATATATATATATATATATATATATATATATATATATATATATATATATATATATATTATGCTAGGAGTTATTGTAATTAATACAATCAATAATAAATTTACATATTGTGAATAGAAAGTTAAAATGTTTAGATTATTAAAATGAGGACATGAATCAATTTTTTTACACCAACAATAATATCTTTATTGAATCTTAAATATTTGATTATACTGTGAGAAAGTTGCCCATAACATTATACCGTACGAGATTAACGAATGAAAATAGACATTATAGATTTGCTTAAGAGATACTGTATTCATTAAAGGAGCTAGACCACATAGAGCAAAGCAAACAGCAAGTTTTGGCGTAAGAATTATGTGTGTATTTGCACGCTATTAAGATGAAGGCCTAAGAACTTTCTTGAATACTACCAATACCTTTTATTATTTGAAAATTATAATTTTTCTTATTTAAGGTAAAAAAAATTCTGAAGGGTGTTTTCTCCAAATTTAGGTGGCGTTCATTCGCCTAAACCAATTAATTTTAAGAAGGTGTTGTTCATAATTTCAGCTAATTTATGTTCATCTGAGTCATGACCTATCAGATTAGTGTAATAAGCAAAAAGAAAGTATTAATTTTACTTGAAATATAAGAAGGCAAAGATTAATCCTAATCAGATTTTAATCCAATCAAACCATGCTAATCCGGTTTTAATTCGATCAAATCGTATTAATCCGATGAAAAAATTGGGATTAATCCTTACTCCGATCGAATTTTTATATATATTTTTCAATTCTCACCGGATAAAATGATATCTTGTCTTGATTGATTGATTCAATTAATTTATTGAATTAATCAATCAAAAACAGTTGTGTGTATAGTTGTACTTTATTATTTTCTTTCTTTTTTTTGGGGTGGGGAGCAGCTGCGGTAGATGTCAGCACGACTGGCACTCGATTGAGGTGTGGCGTGTTGGAGACAGGGGACTCTTTGCCGCGATGCACGTCTCCTTGCATGATTTTCCTTCCTTGTAGGCGTAAAGGGTTAACCCTAAGACGCAATAAAAACCTACCCTATCTTCGGGCCTTAACTTCACATAACACTTAGATTAAGGTAGAGCAAGGGGAAAAAAAGTGCAAGTAAACCAGTCTTCACATTGCTACTTCTCCCCCCTACTCCCCTCAATTCTTTCCTAAAGAAATCGGGCAAGGGCGCCAAGGCAACCTAAATAATGACTAATGTGTTTAAATGGTTGGGAAGTAATTTTTTTCCTAGCAACGACATCTAATGAAACTGTATTTCTCATTCTCATATACATCTTCACTTTTAGATTACAGATATTTCTTGAGTAAGTCATACGGCACGTATCATTGTAGAAACTGATCATGTCAAAACGACATTTGCACGGTAGCAGTAAGGCAAAAGTGTCCAAAAACTGAAAGGGAACCTAAAACACCCCCCCCCCCTCCCCATTTTTCCAATACCTCCTCCATTTTTAATATTATCAACAAAGTGGAACTGTTGTTTGGCATTTGTGCCTCGCAGCCTAATGAGCACTCAGCATTTTGCGGGGCTTGGCCCTGAAATACTACCATGCTCGGATTAAGGAACAACGATTTAAAAAAAAAAAATTAAATTTATCCACAAGATTGCCTTCCGTTAGCAGATTTCACTACTTAGTAATTCCCATTTAGGTGAACATTACTCAAGGGTTCGATACCCTGCGAGGTCACTCCCGGATTTTCGTGCGTGGTAATAGCGCCGGACGATGCCGCTGCTCGACGGGCTTTTCTCGCGGATATCCCGTTTCCCCCCGCCCTTGCACCCGGCGATATTTTACCCTCGCCGGATTTGAAAACGCCGTTGTTAAAAGCCGCCCAAAACTTCATTATCAACGCTCTTATTTCAGACCAGCGGTCCTGGAGCTTCGCTCGTCGAAGATAATCCTCAGCGACACGATCACCGAGATTATATGAAACAGGCCTACGTTAATAATTTCAGTACGGTATAACGTCAACTGACACACATATTACGGACGAGTACTAATGATCGTTAGCAGAAATTTTTGTGGGCATTTTGGCTTACAAACTTCACAATTGTCAAGAAATAATATAATTTTGAAGTAACTTAGCAATACATCACATCCGTCTCAGTCTTAACAGTGAAGTTATACACGTCCAGTTTTACATACCCACTTGACGTAGGGAATGTAAAAAAAGGGACTAAATGTTTCTGAATAAATGTGCTGAAATATTGTGATTTTTCATATGCTAGCTCTAGCCCTATTTCATTTTTAAAATACTTAAAAAACAACAAAATAAACAAAAACGAACCATAGGCTAAACAAAATACTAAAACATTAGTAACAAACATTTACAAATCACAGCAGTTCGTTTATAGCATCTGCCGAAAATTGAGTTTTGGTATAGCGCCCGCCACCTTCAGCTGACGAGTAGCAGCTGTAATGAGGAAATACGTATAAAGTATATTTACGGTTTCTTCACACTTTCCGAGCCCTAAAGTACTACTTCTAGGATATTCCACCGTCTCATGCCATCAAAGCTTAACCGAGTCTACAAAATTACACCAAAGGGGCAACGGTGCACATTCGTACACAGTGTATGGGCTGTTCACGGTAAAGTGAGTGCTTTTGACTCCCTAGTTACTTCTTATTTCAATCAATTTTTATCCTTTAACCAACATTTAAAATCAATATTATCTTTTAAGTAATAAACACAGTGTGTAGATTACATCGCACTCGGAAGTTATGTCTAAACCTAAAATAAAACATATTTATCGATAATTATTCCTAATGAGCGAGCTTTCAAAAGTGCTCACTTTACCGCGAATAGCCTACAAAATTTGCATAAGTACTATTTCTTACGAGATATTACCAACATACATATTTTCTCCGTGCAATTGTTCATGCTTACTATAAATTCAATACAATTTATAGTTACAATATAAGTAAAAGTTTAATTCAACCGCAAATAAGTTGCTTTTATGTTAACATAAGTATAGCATACTATATATTGATTACTAGCAGCTCAGCATCGCTTCGCTCAGGTTTTATGTAGTCATTAAAATACATACCTATATATTTGCGACTACCCGTGATTACCTGCCACTATTTGCAACTACCCGCGACAACTTGCCACAACTTGCGACTACTTACGAATTTCACTGAGCCACTGCGGCCCCACTTCAGAGTGCCCTAGCCACAGTCACTGCATCAACACTTGGGATCGCTCTAACCACTGAGCCACTGCGGCATCACTTGAGATCCCTCTATCCTCTGAGCCACTGTGTCCCCACTTGGGATCGCTCTAGCCACTGGACCTCTGCGGTCCCACTTGGCATTACTCTACCCACTGAGTCTCTGTGGCCCCACTTGCCTATGTCCATCTGGAAGAATGTAGCTTTCCAGCAGTGAAAGAATTATAAGAATCGGCCGTGTAGTTTCCGAGATTACCTGAGACATATAAACAAATAAACTCTCATTACCTCTTTATAATATTAGTATAGATTTAGGAAAGAACAAAACGCGTCATGTATAGGGTTGACTTTCAATGGTTTGATTCAAAAAGTGTGAACAAATCACGAATAGATTATAAAGGTGTGCGTAGAGGATGGGCCATGCCACCAAATTTTTTTTGTCTTATTGCATCCGTAAGATCTTTTTTCAATACATAGCTGTACAAAGATATTGGACAAGTCAAATTATAGTATACAAAATTTATACACTGGACATAGTAAATACACACACATATATATATATATATATATATATATATATATATATATATATATATATATATATATATATATATATATATATATACACGCACTCAACCGGAAATTTCGCCATCTTATTTGTCATTGACAGAGAATTGCTGTCAAACAAGCGTAATCACCCTTTGAACATTGTTGCTTTGTACGAGAGTACGTGCCCATTTGAAATTTGTTGAAATTACTTGCGTATAGCACAATACTTAAAATCTACAATAAGAACAATATTAAGTCTGTTATACACACTAGGAAATTATTTACAGAACAAGAATAAATTTACTGTGCATGTTTTCAAGAAAGAGCGTAAGCTGTTAACTTAATTGGCATTTCATGATTTGGTTAATTTAGTGTATCCGATATTTCCTATGTCACATTTTTACTTTACGACATTTCTTCACCATTTTACCCAGCACAGGCTTGTAAATATAATTTTCATTACTGATATGTAATTGTAATCGAGTCATGTCTCCACAATAAGCATTTCGCCTCTGAACATCGTAAGTTCATGATCAGATTGACCGGGGATAGATGAAACAGGAGTTACACTGACGCTTATGGCCGAGGGATCGAAATAACTCTCTTCAATCACAAGTTGCGCTGTATGTACGGTACGGAACTCCAAATGGCACCAACAACCGCAGTGTATGCTATTCACGGTAAAGTGAGCAATTTTGAAACTCCTCTCGTTTGGAATTAAAAAAAAAAATCATTTTAGCCTTAGACATTAACTTCCAAGTTCGGTCGTATGTACACACTGTGTATCATTTACATGACAATATTTGTATTAAAAAGTGGTTAAAGGATATTAAAAAAATGGGTGGAAGGAAAATGTAACTAGGGTCACAAAAGTGCTCACTTTACCGTGAACAACACATACTTTTTTTTTTTTTTTTTACTTATGCCTGAACTACAGGTAGTGGTACTAAAAATCACGTATGTGTAGGCATACGTATATGTATACAATTCTCATATAGTCTTACATTACATGGAATTTTATAACCCATCCCCACCTTCAAAAATGGAAATGTATAGCAGGCGTGTCTATGGTTGAGGGGCAAGTAATGTTCCACGATTCGAGCAACGGCATAAATAAATAGTACACCCATGAATTAAAACATCAATCCCAAGTCTAACAGTCATTATACCTGGAAATATTGTTATAATTACTCAAGGCCACTTAGCTCTATCATCGCCCGCCAACTTAAATCTGGCGGACATTGTACTTGGTTTTGAAAAGTCTCGCGTGGTGATGTAAAATGACGCGAAATGTCGTTTTATGTAGCACCCTGAAACATATTTGAAACTGAAGCTTCGTGTCAAGTGATATTTTGAACGTACGGTGTAAAATATCAAACTTTACTGATGTGTTGGTTATGAATTTGGCACGGAAGTACTACTATCAGCTGCAGAACAGAAAGAAGCGAGCATTTTTCAAATTAATTTACAAAGAGAGAGAGAGAGAGAGAGAGAGAGAGAGAGAGAGAGAGAGAGAGAGAGAGAGAGAGAGAGAGAGAGAGAGAGAGAGAGAGAGAGAGAGAGAGAGAGAGAGAGAGAGAGAGAGAGAGAGAGAGAGAGAGAGAGAGAGAGAGAGAGAGAGAGAGAGAGAGAGAGAGAGAGAGAGAGAGAGAGAGAGAGAGAGAGAGAGAGAGAGAGAGAGAGAGAGAGAGAGAGAGAGAGAGAGAGAGAGAGAGAGAGAGAGAGGGAGGGAGAGGGAGAGGGAGAGGGAGAGGGAGAGGGAGAGGGAGAGGAGAGGAGAGAGAGAGAGAGAGAGAGAGAGAGGGAGGGAGGGAGAGGGAGAGGGAGAGAGACACACACACACACGCACGCACACACACACACGCACGCGGTTTACTTCTAATAATTTACAAAGAATATAAACGAAACACATTCCCATATTAACATTTCACCAAACCTCATTTATACGAAGCTAGGTTTTCGGTAAAATCATCATAGAAAAACTGCTTACAAAATGTTATATTCTGTGAGTAATCTGTTTTCACTTAAAATAATCTAATTGCTAATGTAAAAACCGTGAAAATTCTGATTACGAACATGAGCTATAAATAAAAAAATAAAAAAAAATCACAGGGCTTACGCAAATTTCAAAGGTTTTTGGATATTCTAAATTGCTATGCCAACTTTAATTTTTTTTTCAAATAATATTTTTTTCCTTCCTCAGTTCATTGCTTATTGTCAAACATGCAGAATATAAAAAATTCTGACCATCAAAAATATTACTGTAGCATCATACACAATAATTTTTTGCTGGAGATTCAACTTCCAAGGGACGGATTTAAAAACTTTCGGTATTAAAATAGCTTCTTCATGCACATGTAACTTAAAAACGGAAACTACAATTGGTATACAATGAAGTCAAATTATCCCAAAGAACAAATATATTAAAATGTATGTTCAAAATTATGAAACATCCTAATTGCAAGAAAATATCTACAATAGGTAGGTACAAGATACAACTAAACACAGTCAAGCAATTCCAGATAAAAGTTATATCAGCATTGTCGTGCATAAGGAACTCACCGGTTTCACATGGCACCTCATGCCGCTAAATGTAAACAAGGAATGGCACTTAACCAACACACACTAAACTTACAATACTACCACGCTTTGGCCAAGACCAGACAAGACTGTTTTGTTGTGCATTCTTCGCTTGCTTTACAGCTGTAAGTTTCTTAACATCGATCAGTTACAATCGATTATTAAGCTTACGCACAAATATCATTTTTTAAAAGAAACGATGGTCCTCCCATCTGTTATGCTTTATATAAACTATTCGAATAATGAAAATACAAGTATCTGTCATTATTTGAAACGCAAGAGCAACAAAACTAATAGAGCAGGGTGCTATATTTCGAAAAAAGCTTTCGGAATAACTTACCTTACAAACCTTTATGGTGAAATGAAAGAAATTAATTAAATGTAAAGTCTGCGAAAGGAAAGAGCTTTTACAACTATAACAAAAGATTATTACGACAGATTATAAAATATCCAATTGCCGACAAAAATTTGAAGATATACTGATTCTAACTTCCAGACTTTATAACCTATCGTAGCACATCATAAAGCTAGTGTTCTGTGTGATACATACGTTCGCTTCATGTGTGTGGTGCGTTTTCTTAAACCATTATGTTCATGAGTGATACGCCCATGACAGTCCCTGCACTACATGCATAAATTCCATATAACCTGTAGCCTATAGGCGCATAACATATTATAGTATACCCATCCACTGTTGTATGTTATGTGCTGATGGGTGCCACATTCTCTCGCCTCTAATACCGTTTGTTCGGTCGAGTTCAATTATGTAGCCGCAGCAGGGCTGCGCGATCTACTGACAAGAGGGGCATGCACTAGTTCGTGAGTGCGCTATCAAGATCACGATCAGGGAAGTGCAGTACAGTGTAAGGGCACGCCGGTGCAGCACAGCCGGTGGTTGCTAAGGATGCTTGGAGCAGAGACTCCGCGAGGGGGAGTGTTACAAAAGGAGACCCCAATAATAACTGGACCAGAAAACTCAGGGTCTACACATTCTATTTCTGTTATGTGATATTAAATGATTTATGATTTGTTGTTATCCCATGTTCCCTAGTGTTTCGTTGAGTGTGTTTGAATATGAATTTCTTTCATCGCTCATCTAACACTATGTCCATTATCATTAACCAGTGTTTTGTATTGCAAAGTATTTTATGTACTTTTCCATGCAAGTTTTGGCAAGCAGCATGAGATAAAGCAGGAGAATATGTTTTGTGACAGGAAGTAGTTCCGTTATGGTGCGTGGTTCAGCCAAGGCCTGCCCACGCATCAGGCAGGAGATTCAGCCAGCAAGTAGCATCGTACGAGGGTGGTGCCTTTTATAATTTTAGCCACCTGGTAAATCACTCTCTCTTCCCAAGGGAATAGCATCGCCGTGGGAATTATTTAGCACCATAATTCTCATACTGTCATAAGACTGTTTGCAGCTTATTCACAGTGGCCGGTGGTGATTATCCACACAATTCGCATGTAAATTGTTCCCCTGAGAGGGATGATAGTGTCGTTCAAATAAATGCTGGTGTGAAATGATCAGTATGTAAGTTATTTCAAATGCCTTGTACGTTTCAAGAGACGGGCCGTAACAATACCCACTTGCATTATGTTGGTATTCTTTAACTTCATTCAACCTTTTCAAGTGTAAGTGCAAGTTGTTCCGTGTCTTATTGGCATGTAGTTGGCCCTAACAATCCACGTATGCAAGTGCTAACGTTTTGCAAGTCTCCCGCCAAAATTTTCTGCAAGATTTCCAAATTTTTTTACAAATTATTCCTGGTCATTGAGTTTTACTGCATTTTACTGCCCACCAACGACGAAAGGACGAGAGGAAGGCATCAGCAAGGGCAAAGGCAGAATCGGGCCGCCTGTGGGATGCAGTGTAGATGCTAGGAAGCATGTCACATGTCAACAATTGGAAAAGGGACATCATGCCATATGCCACGCATCACTGCTTGGAGGAGGAGCAGACTACCCCTCTACGGGCCCCAGCACTCTCCACTGCTAACAGCCAGCTGACCCCTTGAATCGCACCACTTGTCAGCTGAACGCCGTGTAGTTGACCTCTGCACCATGGGACGAGCAGGACAGCCACATCGTGACAGAGGTGGGCGCTCCCTTCCCCCAACCCAGCACGTCTGCATCGGTACACCCACAGGTACCACGCACATGGCTTTGTTGATAAACAAAGCATGGCTGGCAGGATGCACGACAGCGCTGGCGCTGTGGTGTCCGGATTGTTTTCACCCCATGATAGGCAGTTCTCAAACAATACATTAAAGCAGTGACATTTGCCAATGCTGTTGTAAGATCACCTTTGGTGACAACTGCGTCTGTGACATCCACAATGCAGTGAAAGATAGTGACAGTGTAACAATGCAGAAGATTCAGTACCCCACAATGCAAGTTAAAATTAAGGCTGACAGTTTTCTAAATTACAATTTACCCAAGTATTGTTACATTCTCTTGTGTAATGGCTACATTACCATTGTGCTCAAATATGTGCAATGTAACACTAGTTATCATCAGGGATACCTTAATGACAAAGAACGAAGCACAGCCATGGTACTCACATTCATTTCTTTATCATGTAATACGACAGCAACACAGTCAATGCAGGGCATAAAACAAAGGCAATCCACATCCTTGGAAACACAGTATAATCATGTTTTGGACTTTTTGGGACAATGGGACAATGATGCGGCAGTAAGTGTCAGTAGTAGCCATTCACAAGTGATAGTGGCCAGGGACGACAAAAATGTGTAGAGCTCGGTAACGCAAGGCAAGGCAGGAGAGTGGCAGCAGAGTAGGGGAGGGAGGCCGTGTAAAGTGGAGACACCACGCCCGGGACACCGGCTCTCACTTCCCCAGCGGTTGCATCGCCTGGGGAAGCATAATTACGCATCTAAAGTAATGCATGGACTTCGCGTAACTATTGCACAACTTTACTGCTGCCGACCAGTACTTGTCCAGCTTATATTTTGTAAAGTGTTGCATTTGGGATATGTTTAACCAATACCCAATAAATATCAACACGTGAATCGAGTGTTTTTATTGAGGTTAACATGTGCCCACGTGACCCCTCACCTTGCCTGTTTACCCAACGCACCAGGTTCCGTAAGGAAGTGTGTGCGCGTGCTCTATGAGCACAATTGCAGTGCAGTGTGGCAAGGAACGATGCAGGTGTATGTGGCACAGGAATCCGAAAATAGACCTTGTGTAACTTCTGTTATTTAATTTGTGCAATAAAAGGGCAAGGTAAGTTCATGCAAGGGGACACAACTAATAAAGACACTTGCCTTCGCAGTCCTAAAGCCCTCAGTGTTTTCGAAAAGTTTTTTTTTGTAATTTTCTGTAATGTTCATTCATGTGTCTTTCATCTCCACATTATCCACACAATGCAATGTTTTGGTATAGTTAATAATATTTACAGGGTTAACTTTAGGAGCAATATGCAACAACCCGCACACAGGGTAAGTGACCAATTTGCAACTGTTGTGTGCAAGGAAGTAGTCAGTGCGCAGTGCCAGCCCACCAAGCTGGCTGGCACACTGCGCGGAGAAAGTCCGTATCCATTCGCCATTGCGAGGGGTGCACTGCATCAAGTCGGGGCTCGTGTTTCACACACTCGGGCAGCCATCACCATGTTGGACTAATCATTTCACAACAAAAGTACTTTAGCATACCTAAACCTTTTTCGTATTTCAGCTGCCCGAGACTCTACTGCCCCTCGCACCTACTCAGTGCTTCCATCGCCTTAGTTGGCTTAAATTGTACTTAAGTTATTTCATGTGACCACGTGTCTTTTGCACAGTATTACCAGAGCTGACGAATTCGTAAGCAGCACCAAATGTAAGCTTTTCCCGATGGGAATGTAATCATGTACTGAATAAGTCACAGCAGTGACGAGATACCACATGTGATTTATTTCCAGTCGCCACAAGACATTTAAGGAACAGGTCTTCTCCCGCCAATTTTCACAAAGTGTAACTTATTGTGCAAGTATGATTGAAATTGTCACGAGTCAGCATAATAAGTAACAGTGCTTCGTATGGGTGTATGGGGAACCCAGATATCCCACAATGCAACAAGTGAGTTATTTAGTCAGTATTAATTTTATATTCAACGAGGAGACACCAACTGCACTTGGTGGATTTGCCGTGATCATCGGCCAAGCGACCCTGAGGAACGAGTCCACAGCTGCTCTCCGACTTCACGATATTGTCAACCCGACAATATCTGGCACCCTGGGTAATTATCTCCACCAAGATTTCAATAGTCACCGCTCCTCACCTAACCAATATCCTTATCGATCAACACCTTGGCGCCAGTTGCCAGCTTCCTGCGCATTAGACAAACATCAAATAGCTTGCCAGAATGTGTGGCAGATCTCTACCACCATTCCGACACTTTGACCAATGTCAAGGTAAGCCACAAGGCATTTCAGGTTATGGGCCATTAAAATTTCCCGCCAAAGTGCATTGTGTGTGGAACTTTCATATCCATTTGCAAGTATTTCAGTGTGATTTATCAGAGGATTCTAGCAGCATGGAAGGATAGCTGCGTTTGGCCATCGACGACACGACCCAGTGAGAAAAGTCTGCTCTAGCACTAAGTCCCGTAGTGCCTGGCGCCCCGGGTAAAATTCCTCATCAATTTCACCTCACCCAGGCATATCCACTCCACAAACCTGTACCACCATCCGTGAACCACATCTCATGGCACTGGAGGCCATCACCACTTTAACCTCATGTGGTTTTTCAGGATGTGCCATGTGCATGCGCGAAATGTAATATGTAGGTGGATATATTGGAGGCTTGTAATAATGTTCTAAATTGGCATGGACATTATCAACCTCCATCATGTGTGGCCTCTCTGGAAGTAAATTTACTCAATTGTGATGTTTTTATGTTGTGCAGCATCCGATAGAGATATTGACAAAATTTTATTTTTGTTTTAGCTGCAGCAGCCATCTGATACTACTACAAGGTGCTGAACTGATTATGGAAGTACCGAAATGTAATCAACAAAGCAGGATGGAAATTCATTTGCACCAACGCCGCCATCAACTTCATGCAAAACATATAAACGAACAGGCTTGCCATTGAGTTCCATTATTGTAATGTTATGTACAGTTAATTTTTGCTTATGTTACATGGAAGATGCTAAACTAATTGGACACGACAACTAACGTTGCAAGTCCATGGCAATCATATTTTTGATTAAGAAGCACCCTCTTTCTCTCTGTTTTGTCTGCTCTTACTTGCTATTTCCTTTTAATGTTATCTTCATAAACCTAATCTGTTATCTGACCTTGTTTGTAGCTAATGTTAACATCACACTGATCTTTCCTAGGCTGGTGGATGGCAGTGTTTTCTTCGTTCAATGTCCTGCAGAAAATTGTTCCAATTGCTAGCTTTATATTGTTTACATGACACAGTTGTTCATACACTGAGTTCATGTGCAGTTTCGAATTGAAAATGGATTCAACATAAAGATTATCAGAGGATTTACCAATGTAGCAATTTGGTACTTTGGACAGTAAATCTAATCATATTTTTACACTTCACACATCGTCTTCCTTCTTCTTCTGACGAGAAGTTCTTGGTTGAGGAAGTGGAACTATGCTGCCATTAGTAGTCATGTCAGTCTCACTACATATAGGTGCACTGGGTTGTGCCCATCTCTTAATACTATCCTCACCAATCCCTAGAATATTGATGACAAATCATGCGACACACTCGACATCTTTTCCCACTTACAGTATTCAAAATTATGTCATGTCGCACATTTGTTTTTACACTGTCATTATCATCTTGCGCTCTTTTCTTCTCCTCCTTATTGGACAAGTATTTACAAGACCCTGTACATATCTCTTTTTTTTTTTTTACCAAATGTCCATTGACCAAAATGTATCAAATATTTCTAGTCGCTCAGTATCTGTTATCAACCCACAACAAAACTTCTTTCACTTTTCCCCTCATATACAGCATGGTTGCATCTTCCTTAAAGTTCTCTTCCTTCTTTAGGAACATTTCGTCAGACTTTTTTCTCAGTAACTTTAAATCCCATGTAAGATTGACCGAATACACTTCTAGATTTTGCTTTATGTTTTTTTTTCTTTCGCGGTTACAAATTACTCACTACTTGAACTGCTGGGATCATTTGCTTCTCAATCTTCTTCCTTATAATTTTTTTTCATCTTTGTTGTGGCAGTGATTTATATTTTCAGTTTGTTTTTGACGTATTCCTGATGTCCACGTATCCCTTGTGCCCATTTGTTCCATTTAAGATGAATCAACCACACAGCAACACTTGACCGATCGCCATTAGGTTGCAGTCCCGATCAGTGCAGGTTGACAAGAACTACGTTTACACTTTTATTGCCATCTTGTAATTCGCGACCACCATAGATCTTAATATTTTACATTCATTAGAAGAGGTGATGAATTGATTGATGAATTGATATGTTGCCCAAATGAGTGTGTCCCGTGAAGTCGGGACCAATCTACCCAACAGACATTGGAGAGAACACCGGGATAAGCAGCACCACTTATTCCCACAGCTTTCCAATATGCGCGATGTCGATGGGCCCCGTGGCCGAATCCGGATTGCAATGTGGCTCCAAGTGGTATCAAAAAGCTAGGGAATCACATTCCCAGAGGATGTGCATATTGGCGAGTGGCTCCCTAGCTGCAGTAATTAATTAAAGCATTTTTAGTAATTTTTAGCAGTGATTGAACCACAATTAACTAGGGAAATCACCTGCTCCAGCATAGAGATTTGGTAACATCTCATAGCCAACAAGGCGTAGCTCTGCCCCTAGTGATGAAATCTGTGTGTCTTCGTATTCATACACATTCCTGTTCACGTGGGTCGTCCTCACCCTTAGGCCGTTTTCACGCCGGCCGCTCCCAAGTGCAGCACACACACGCTCTCGATGATTAATCACTGGCGAGCACTGTAGTGTAGTGTGGGTGCAGGAGTGGGCAAGAGCTGTGTAGTGCAATGTAGTGCTGGGAGTGTAGCACCACGTGCGCCCACCAGCCTGGCAGAATAGGCAGAAGAATACACAGCCACATGTGATATGTAAAAAGGGCTGTAGCATTTCCACAAACACATTTCTGGTCACATAATAGAGACACGCGACACGCAAATGAGTAAAATATATTAAAAATAATAACATTGGGTGTAAAGGATGTGCAAAGTGTTATTATTTTATGTCACATATGTTTATTTTTACCACCACCGATGTTACGTTCATCCCATGTCATTTCAACCACAAGATAAGCTGTAAAATAATTATTGATTTGTGTTTTGTGCACTATTTCCACATATGATAACATTTAACTGTATATTTGTGTACCCATGTGTGCAAGTAGTTCCCTACATGGCACACGGGCCCACCACCGCCAGCCCTCGTGCCACGGTGTGAAGTCAGTCAGCAAGTAGGAACCGAAATGGGGGGGGGGGGGGCATGTGTGAAACCGCGTTCACACTTTACCCGCACGGATGGAATCAACTTTCATCACCGATAAACTTTGTAAGCAATAGTTAATTTTCAAGAACCTTTTTTCATTTTAGCCCTCCAGGACACTCCCCCTCGCCTCCCTATGAATCGCATCACCTGAGGAGTTTTTATCATAATCAGCACATGTAACCTCTGTGTAAGCCTATGGCTTCCTTTTGTACTGTATAGCCTTCGCCGCAGGTTCAAAGCAAGAAAGTGTATCAGCTATTCTCCAGGAGGTAATGTTGCAGTTTGTAATAAACTGCATGAACTGATGACTGCGTTTATTCGATTGCCGCAAGGTGTTTCATGGCACAGGTCAATTGAAACCGACCATTTCCTGATGCAAGTGTCTGTGGACTTTTAATGGTAAATATCGATTTGTATATGTGCTACAACTTAACAAAAGTACAGTGAGTAGCATTTATGGGCGGGTGGTTTGCCCCTGACAATCCACACGTAGGGAATTCAGTTTTGATCACGTCAATGTCATACAAATTTGCAATACCAAGTGGTGATTTGGATGCCCGAAGAGACCCTCGTTTAGGAAACACGAAGCATCCACAGCAGGTGAACTACTGCAAGATCTATACGAGAATGTGGTCCAGGTGATCGGCCCGCAGCACCCCACGGTTACAAGGACTCAGCTCTACCGCAACAGTGTGAGTGACACCGCCATGACGACGTCTGGCGCCTGCCTGGTATACAATTCCTAACACCTCTTCCAAATTATGTTCACCGCCTTTGTAAATCCGAATCAACTACATATTGTCCAGTCAAGCCATGCCAATTCGTGCGCTTCCGTGTGGCCATGTGTGAACTTTTGACCAACCTTACAAAACTTTTCCCACCTCCAGTTGTCCATCTACACCATCCTAACCCTGTTTAAACAGATTCTCACATACCGCACTAATATGATTATCTCATTTGCGATGGACAAGGGGCAATAATTGTACAATGCCGAAACAGTGAAATCAAATTCCATCAGGAATGTGTTAGTGAGAAAGAACAGAGTGCCACAAGCAGGTTAGTGTTTACGTGTGGTACCTTCCAGCTTAATGACGGACATTATAGCATACAACAAGTTCAGGACCTCATGTCAGCATTACACATTCATGTGAACAGCAGCGAGAGGAGTATTCAAAAATTTCAATTGGCAGGTGAACACAAGCAAGAGCAAGGAGAAGCAAGGAAGAATTGCACAAGTCACCATGCTGTATATGACACCGCAAGTAGAGGCGATAAAATCAACACCAAGGACCACAATGGAACTGGCTAGAGAAACAGAGACCTCTGAGCCAAACTTCAACACAACTCCACCAGGACAAACACACGCGAAGATACATAGCAGGTTCAGATATCGCCCACATTTGCGGGAACATCGTCCGAAGACCCAGGAGACTTCCTGGAGGACTGAAACCAAAGGCTCACTAGTTACGGCGTCAGTCAGGAGGAATGGTTTAGCTATGTTGGGATGCAGTTCCAAGCAGACGCAATCTTGGTGTAAATCACTCAAACCATTACGAGCTACAGTGGAAAGATTTTCACAGTGCATTCCAGAGCTGCTTCGGGGGTTTGTTCAGCTCTATTCATGCACAGAGTAGGTGTATGCTGGAAGAACAACAGCCCAATGAACGGTTAACTGCATTTGTCACCCGCCGGATTCACCAGCAGTTGCCAGAACTGGAAGTACTGAAACGTCAGGCCAGAATTCAGGGTAGCACTGATACATCTACTGAACGGGACCATTGAAGACACCATGCTTGCAGCAATTCTACTGGAATGTGACCATGTACAACCACGATGCAATCCAGGTGTAGTTCGATGGCGTAAACGAGCAGAGAAACAGGTGGAGAAATGCCGCTTCACCACCGGTACAGCAGAAGCAAAACAGACAGTTCGGCCAACCTAAACGAAATATTTTCGAACACCACCAGTGAACTGACTGACGTACCAGAGCGGGAGGAGGCAGGAGGTGCAAGGTATAATGCTCTTTGCAGGAGTGCAGCCACGTGTGTGGGACGATATTCAGCTGCCATGACATCTGTGTGGGTATTCCCCTACACCGGCATACCACAGGCACAGTAAATGCCCCAATAATCCCCTTCTATCACTCATTCAAGAAGCTGCAAATAAGAAGCAGGGAAACGGGATGTGGGGGTGAGAAGGTCGGCCGTCTCTTCCACCCCTGATCCACATCAGAAACCACAGGATAAGACTCCACATCAAGATTTGTTACAACATGTCAGTAATGGCAAACAGCAGTTTATCAGGATTCTTGTATATGTGAATGGGCATTAGTGCCAAACACTAGTAGATACCAAAGTATCACATAAATTAATTAGGCCGGAATTTCTAAAATCACAAGACATAGTACCTCTTAATTTTGTCATTCGGTTAGCTACCAAAAATGAGAACAGTACAGCATTAGGCCAAGCAAAAATTAAAGTGAACATATGGGACATTAGCATGATAACAACAGCTATTGTTACGCCGAAAACCTGGGAGAAAGTTATATCAGGAATCCCGTGGTTGCCCGAGAAAACATAATCGTGGATCCGGCTACTTGCAGAATACATTTTGGGGGAAAGCAAGTCGTACAGTTTATAATCTGGACAGGAAACCGACAATTTATTTACCGCGCGTCATATTGAGTGATCTTGATGACAACATACTGCCTGAACAAAAGGCCACTAATCAATATTTGTTAAACGAATTTAAAGATCTATTCGAAACACAGAACGCTTAATGCCGAACCACAATTGAAGAGCATGAGATACCATTAGAAGCAGAACCGGTACAGACATCGCCCCACAGTTATTTACAGCACCATGCGAGAATCACTAAACAGCAGATCCAGGAAATGTTAAGTGATGGTGTTATTGTGCCAACAGACAGTATGTACAACACCGCAATAACACTCTCGCCTAAGAAAGATAACACATGATGTTTGTGTGTCGATTTGAGACCATTAAAATAAGTTATCAAAAATCCCATACCGCCATACATATGTGTAAATGATGCTCTCAGCTCATTAGGACAGGCAAAAATTATGACATCCCTTGACTTTTAAAGTGGTTATTGGCAAGTACTGGTTAAGATGGAAGACCGTAAGAAAACAGCATTCACAGCGCCAGACGGGCGCCGCTTTCAGTTCTGCACTATGCCCTTTGGGCTTAAGTGTTCCCCAGCCACCTTTCAATCCATGATGGTGAGTGTGTTGGACAGCTTAATAGGCGACTACACAATGGCCTACCTGGATGACGTAATCATATGGCTCTACATGTGGGAGGAACACTTGCAACATCTGTCTGTAGTGTTTGAGAGGTTTACTATTAATGGGCAGACGTGTGTGCTGGAAAAATGTCACATAGGGAAAACCAGCATTTACTTTCAAGGGCATGTCATAGATTGAGGAAATAAGCCGAATCCAGAACAGTTGAAATTAATAGCAAAATATCCACAACCAAAAACGAGGAAGCAGTTACGGAAATTTTTCGGTTTAATAAATTGGCGAAGAGAGAACATTGAAAATTTCTCAGTCATAACAGCACCACTGACGAATTTATTTTCACCTCAAAACAGATTTCAATGGTCAGAAGCACCTGAGCAGTCTTTTCAAGAAATTAGGGAGAAATTTTAGATGTGTCTAAGACTGGCAAGATATGACACGGGCATGCATTTGTATATACAAACCGACACAACCAGTATGGAGTAGGTGCAGTACTTTACCAAATAGCCGATAATGGGGAAAGAAATGTCATTGAATTCGCTGGCGCCAGGCTAGCCCCTACCGACCACCGCCACGCTGTCAATGATCGCGAATGTCTCTCTGTAATATGGGCGACAAAAATACAGGGCCTATTTAGAGTATCAGAGCTTTGTGTTACGTACCGACAAAAGATGCGTGCTCTGACTTCATAACATGTGTGAGGCCCATAGTAAATTAACCAGATGGGCACTGTACCTGCAGTCATTCGATTTCACTGCGGAACAGATACCAGGAAAGGAGAACCAGTTAGCAGACACATTACCACGTGCACTGAACCCGTAAGTCATTTTTCAAGACAAAGCGGAATGGGAAGATATCCTTCCACCAGGTGATGGGACTATTTCCGAACTCAGTATCCAGCAACTAAGTACCGTGTAAAATAACATTCTAATTTCAGAATTGTTCGAGAAAGAAAAGCAAGCGCAGCAAGGTTGCCAATTTTCGCAAGACAAGTCCCAGCAGTGCGAGCAAAGAATAGTAGAGAACTGGCGAGTTGTGAAATGTATGTTGTAGATGTGCTCACAGGGTAACTCGGGGAAGTGGAGAGTTTATGTCCCTAGACGTGCCCAGAATCAGGTGTTCACCCATGCGCACAGTGGTAGTGTAGCCGGACACCCCGGGTTGCCCCAAACATTTCACAACATATTGCGCCTACCATCCCGGAGGGGAAAAGAGTCGTGGGTGGGAATAAGATACACTGCACACATATGTGTTACCGGTTATTAAAAGGATGATCGTGGCAATGTTTCCAAATTAGATAACTCATTTCTTGGCATATGTAATAGAAGACAGCCGTGACTCCCCATGTAAATAGATGGGTACTAACCCTATGGTTTAACATGCCGCTTTATACAGCCCATATATGTTATCTGTTGATAAACAGTAATCGTTTTAAGTCCAAAGGTTATTTTGACTGTTATGTCCTCCCTGTCAGTTTCAACCAGCGGTAATCTGTAATAATTATTGATCTGGTTGCAGATTTCAAATGTATAAGCATTAATGTATAATGTGTTTATTCATTGGCAAGTAGATTTCAGATGGGCCACCTAGCCCTGCCATGCGAAATCAGTGAAGCATTTATGGGAGTCGTTGAAAGCGTCGTGGTCTGATATCCCTACGAGTGGGATTATAACCTCATCACGTCATTTGCTACCAATGTTTATGGCTGGAAAACCCTTGTTTAGGTGTCGGGAATCCGCCTCCAAATTTCATCGTTGGAGTCTTATACTAGATCAACACAGAACTAATGTAGCCTGGTGTTGATCGGGCAGGCAGACCGCCAGGATTGTTTAAGTTATTCTCCTGGAGGGGATGTTCAAGTTTGTAATAAGCCTAATGGACTAATGACTGTGTCTATTAGATTGCAGCAAGGCATTTCAGGACATGGGCCACCTAAAACCTGCCATTTCCTGACGCAAGTGTCTGTAGCATTTATGGGCGTGTCGTTTGGTCCTGATAATCCACACGTAGAGAGTTTTGTTTAGATTTATGTCAACATCATACTAATTTGCAATACCAAGTGGTGTTTGGGCTGCCTGAAAAGCCCCTTATTTAAGAAACACGACGCCTCCACATCAGGTGATCTACTACAAGATCTACACAGAAATGTGGTCCGGGTGATCGGTCCGCAGCACCCCAAGGTTTTCGAGGACTCAGCTACACCGAAACAACAACAGTGACGCCGACACAGCGACGTCTGGCGTCTACCGTGTACACAATTCCTAACACCTTTTTTTCCAAATTATGTTCACCGCCTTTGTAAATTCCATTCAACCCTATATTGTTTAATCAAGCCACATAAAAATCATCATCACATTATCTGCAAGGAGTTATATTAAAGTAACGTACAAATTATATAATTTTCATTCGTCACTGAATCATTTTCAGTTAGTACAAATGGTTAGAAACACATCATATTTTTTCTTTGTTAACACCATCATTTAACAAATAAATCATAGAGTACCTAGAAAAAACCAACAAGTGTGCAGCCATTACATCTATGGCGTAGTAAAAATTAAGTAATACCTCCTCATGTGCTTAAATTCACATAGGGGATATCAATGCCATTATTTCTTATCCTACAAATAGGGTTATAATTTTATTCATTTTACTCTTACTGGATACATTTCACAGTTAGAAGTCTTTGACCATTCCATAGAAATTGCCATATCATATCACCATAGCCATTTCTACCACAAGCAAAAATCATCCTTTTTGCAAATAGAAGGTATTGTCGTGGCAACGGCGATTCGCTATTGAATGTTTATCAAGTCAAACCTGCCGGTGGAAAACATCGTATTAAATTCTCTATCATTGAGTAATAAAATATTTATGTTAATTAAATGTTTACTTTACAGTGTAAAGGCAATGTTCTGTTCATAATTAGTGTTAAAATGAATATAGTCAACGAATAATATAGCATGTTTTGTTCCACTTTGCCCACCTTCCCGCCCAACAAAAAAATTATGCCCTCATTACTGGCATAGTGGTCTTCATTGCTGGGCTAAGGCTTGGTGCTCTTTTCTCCACGACAGGTGTGCAACAATCACTCTTCAGCTATCGTGCCTGGAAGCTGCACATCCCATGGCCTGTGGAAGTTTCATGCTTGTTATTCAGAGGTCTGTAATTCTGGATTTATATATATATATATATATATATATATATATATATATATATATATATATACATTTAATGACTCCCGCAGCCGGCTTTAATCTCGCCGAATATGTCGTGACCACTTAAATGAAAAGTATTTTGCAGTTCAACACCAGTACAGAGTAACCTCACAGACAAACTGTTACGTCAACAAGGCATACCGCATAGGCAGTTGGCATGTCTCAGCGCCCAACAGCCCACGACCATGCACGTCACCTAGAGAGCTACTACGCATAGCATAACATTCCGTGTATGCACACCAGTTGCCTCAGTGTAGTGCTTAGTGAGCAGTGTAAATAAGTCTAATGTATGATGTTTACATTTTATAGCCTTTTATAGATGTAAAGTATTCTCTTCAAGTCAAATTATTGCCACGATGAATGTGCCATGTGTATAAGGGGGTTATATTTATGTTTAATGAGGTATTATTGCCAATGTAAACAAAAAGTTAAGAAATTATCAAAGTAAAAAATTTCCATGCCCCAACCACAATGCTCCAATGCATCACAGTGCAAATAATGTCAACAGAATCACGTTAAGTCACACTCAAGCTTCAAAATAATAAAAATATGAAAATTTAAGGTTGAGGAGGGGATCTTTTTGGAATTAGGTGAATTGGGTGAGATAATTTACCTGACCGACAGGCACTACTAGACCCAACGCCGTTTAGTGTTAGAGCAGGCTCTTCTCACTGGACCGTGTCGCCGACGGACAAGGCAACTATCCTTCCATGCTGCTACACTCTGATGAATGATGAATGGTACGTGTGTTACATGGTGGATTAAAAAGGGCATCCACACCTCCATGCTACTTTACACACTAAAATAATGACAACAAAAGAAAGTTCCACACACATGCAGTTTAGCGGTAAATGATCAGGGCCCATAACCTGAAATGCCTTGATGCATACCTCAAAAAACTCTCATGTTCCGACGTGATATTTATTAGATATTAATGAAACATGCCCCAAAGGCAACACTTACAAATAACTGCTAGAACAACTACTGGTCAGCAGCAGTAACACTGTGAAAAAATGGCACGAAGTCCACGCGTTACATTAGCTATGCCAAGCATAATTATGATTCCCCAGGCAATGCAAACACTGGGGAAGTGATAGGTGGTGTCCTGGGCAGATAATGAAAAATGTTCTGAAGTAAATTAAGCTATTGCAGTGAAAAATGTTTGATACTAATGGTGAATGCTGCCCGGGCGTTGAACCGAACGGTATGTGAACGATCTCTCTGATGTCTCCGAGATGACTGACTTTCTAATATGGCGTGCTTGCCGGGGTGCCACCAGAGCGTGCCACGTGATACTACTTCCATGCACCTTGCACGATAAAAGCTATTCTAACAAAACAATTGGTGCAATCCACTTTCCCCTATCCCATTTGCCCACTGTCGCCGGCAGCTCCTGCAGCTACCAGAACTCTAATTGTTGCTTGTGCACACCGGTTGGAGAGTGCACCGTAGCGGCCGAAGGGGAAGCTCATGACGTGTGCAGGAAAGTGCAAGCACTCGAGAAAGCCATATGCGCCTGCACGCACGTGTCTTAAAAGGAGACCCTGCAAATTTGGGCCTAAGCTTTATTAAGTAGTGCTCAAGGATGCCTGTTCACGAAATGACCACTCTAGGAGCCCTATAATATTGTGATGGCCCTGCGGACATTGATTACAGTGTTTCATATTTCTCATTAATTTTCATTTTCACGTGTTTAATCCACATTTCGTTTCATACAGTGTCAACTACAGGATTCCTGTGCCAAGGGTAATTGTTTTTGTAAGTTTTGTAGCATATAAAGTCAAGTGGATGTGTTTTTTGGAGTTTAAGAGTGTAAGAAAATAGTCTACGTGGCTGGCCTGCTCGCCAGACCTAGGCTGGCATGCCACACGGGACAGTTAGTCATACGGTCATGTCTCGAGGAGGTGGATGTGCTGACCAATGGGGTCGTGTTTCGGGCACTTGGGTGGCTCTTCATCTTTGTTCACAAATAACTTAACAGCAATAGACATTAATTTACCGGAACCTTTGTTTACTTAGCAGCCGCCTTCGGGCCATTTGTACAATTTCATCCTGCCGGTTGTTTAAGCCCGGCACTATGTATAAGTTTGCTTCCTGGAGAAGCTATTAGTAAAACCCAATGATTCGACGTAAAATGGCGTGCGTTCAATTTTTGGTTGCCTATGGGCCATAGGGGCACAGGCCCCCGCCATTCATTCCAATGATTAAGCGTTATGTATCAATGTTTTGTATTATCTTTAAGTGTTTTTATCTACGTACAACAAATTAGCGGTGTGTGAGCAGCCTCAAAATCTCACTGTGCAGGGTTTCAGTACAATAATTGTTTTTCTATTGATCACGATGGTCGGAGCACTGGGAGGACACCACCCATATGTTGTTGGCACACGACATGGAGAGGAGAAGAGTCTGCTCTGTGCTAGCTAGTTAGTATTTCACTTAAAATACCTGGCGCCCGTCATCTACAAGTAGAAGAGTTTGTGAGAATCTACGAAATATTTACCTGTCGCTCTCGCAACCTTAATGATCACCTCTTTGCTCCTATAACTTGCCATCAAATACCCAAATAACTTGCAGTCAAATAACTTGCATAAAAACATATGATAAAACCACAAATACAACCCTTCTCACAAACATGTGTGGTGATGTGTGGTTGATGGCATTTGAATGAAAACACAAATAAAACACTAGCAAAACAATTGAAAGATATCTCTAGGTCTTATGAGAGTTTTTAATGGCGTCCTACCTTCCATTCTTAACAGTTCGTTACTACATCAACCCATAAAAAATATTCCGTGAAAATAGTAATAATATGGGATGTACCTGAAACAGATACTACCCTGCACTACACTGCGCTGTCTTGCACTATCTGTCCCCCATGTTGTGTTGTACACCAGTGTAATAGTATGTGTGGTAGAGTGCGCCTCCTAGCGGCAGGCAATAGGCCTTGGGCAGGAAGCTTGGCTCACGTCAGATGCATGATCATGTGTGCAATCCTTACCATTGCAATATAATTCTAAACACGACACTCAACATGAGTAACCATGATGTAAAATAGGAAAAGTTTTCAACTAATTTTTTACATATGACATATAAATTCAGACTTCTATTTAACACGTTATGTTTTAATTTATAGATCCACAACTGGACAGTAGCATAACCTTTGTTGAGGCAGGATATTGAGGCTAGGGAGCTACAAAGACTTAGCCGTGTAAAGCGAGCCCGAACACGTGGTCGCCTAAACTCACTTTTGTAAGTAACAGCTGAGGACAGCTAAAAAACAACTTTAGTAGTGTACACGAAAAAGCCAGTATGCAAATTGGATTAACATGATAATAAGTTTTATCAGGGACAATTCATGTTGCGAGAGATCTGATCCAATAAAAGTTGTTTATTTAGGAAACAGAATTTTGAACGCCACGTTGACGCCGCAGAGACAATGGCGTCATTTAGAAAAGCCACTTGACCTTACTCATGATCTTAAGTTAGAACACCAAGGTGGAAAATAGGTTAAGTGGAAAGGATGCAAAAATTACCACCATTTTATCTGGTGGGCACCAGCATCTCAGTAGAGAGCATGAGCTCAGTTCGGGCGTGTGGTCGACGGCCTGAATTGTGTTCTCCTTGATGTCCGATGTCTCAATCTTATAGTTGCAGAAGTTGTAACAACTATCTGAATATCCATATCCAATACCTCGACTAGTGGGAATTATTGTGGCTATTCCCATATGACCATGCTCACTCTGGGGCTGTTATAGGCCACCTTATGCCTTGTGAAAAATATTCGAACAAGTTACGTAGTCAAGAGGTGATTGAAAAAATAACACAGTCCGACAATGCACGACATGAATATTTATTACTTTTGACCTTCAATAGAAGCACTTACAAATATGCTAAATTGGGATGCGAAAAAGGCACCAAAATGACTATATGAAAATTAAGTGGTGATTATTTCCTGGCGATGTACAAATTGACCGGGTCGTGGAACAGTGCACTCCCGGGCGCTAAATAAACAAGAGGTTCTAGTTAATTAAGTGAAATATTTTGTAAGCTACATGATTAGTACCAAAGCGATGAAGTGCCTGGGGAGGGCGCATGGCACGACCATTATACGTGTAACCAAAAGGCTACTACTGAAACATGGCTGCGGGCTGCCACCTTCCCAGCACAAACTCCTGTGGCATATAACGTGATCACAAATTATGTGAAAAATACATAACAATTGAAATGGAGTGGATAAATCAATATGAAACACTTAAATCCTTACATGACAAATCAGACTTGAATAATAAGGATAAATAAAAATAAATATAAACAAATACTTAACCATAATGCGTAAACCACCCTAACCTCAACTTCGTGCCTTACATTTCCCCAGTGCAAGGCTCTGCATGTGCTGGGATTCCTCTACATTAATTTTCACACTATTTATTAAATGGACACAACTTAATGACAAACACTTTAAAGGGAAAACAAATTAAAAATAATGGGGCACTGGAAATTTCATACGAACAATCAACGTGCGTTGAGTCTTACCACGTAGCTGCGAGGCTGTTTATATTTACGTGCATTGCACACTTCAATATGCTTCATTAAATACAAACACAGCACACAATAAACACTCTACAAAACCCTTCAAATTAAATAATAATTCATAGGCACTTTATTGCACGAACGATATACACAATTAACAAATAGGCAACATGTGGACGTGCAAAAGTTACATTAGTGCACATGGTGCAGCATTATTTGGACCAAGTGGTCACATGACAACACATAATATTAACTCTGAAAAATGGTGTGTTAATTACGTTAATGTAATTAACACTTATTAACATTGTTAGAAAATAAAACAATTTAAAAACAAATACTATAGGACCACTGAAACAGATTTAAACAAACTACATATACCTTTTCCACAGCACACCTTTTTAATCAAACTGAACCGTGCATATATCACACTGGTTGCACACATCACACTGGTTGCAACCAGTGCGGATGGTGGTGGTCAGTGGTTTGGTGGGTTGCACCTCCAGGTGTAGTGAATGGACTACGGATGGGACACATGGCACACATCAACATCAAAGTGTTTACATTTTGTATCATAGCATTTCCAATCACGGAAATTCATAATTTTTATTCAATCACATGAGAATTTTCCTTTAAGTGTTTTTTGTTGACTATGTGAAACAGATGGGCCATTGAGATGGCTCCATGCCAACGGGAGGGGAGTAACGTGATCGACTCGGGGCTGTGTGGACGTACGTGAGCTCGTTCTCCCTGGACCTTCAACTTTTTGAATAATCATGTAGTGAATTAATAGTTAGCGTATAATATTTTGGATAAGTTTTTCTGTTTGATATCCGGGGTGCGTGTCACACAGCGACCCAGAACATTTAATTACATGTTTGGAACTTAATGTTCATTGTAATTCTTTGTCTATTTCGTACAATTTAACCGCTCTAGTGTACTCCTTAAACGGAGGAAAATTGGGATACCAGTCTTTGTATGCATATGTATGTTATGAACAGGTGTGTGCAATTTGCCGATAATTGCCTTAATAAACGGTCTATGGCTTTAGATTCCTGCACCACACAGCGATTATTATTTATTAAGAGTTAAGCTTAACATAACGTACTTCAGGTGTATGAGGGGTGTTGACAGCCAGCTATTATTATGAGGGTGTGTTTGTCATGCTTAATGGCCATCAACAAGGTGCAAGTGTTTTCTAGAGAATAACCAGCATCACATTCTAACCACATGCCCATGGTTGAAGTGATCTCAGGCTGGACCACTAAGGATAGAGTTTATTGAATTTGAATAAAAAGTGAAATAGGTTTTCTGGGTGGTTGCCAGCCTTCAGTCGAGCATGAGAATGGTATGTGTCATGTAGACGACGCCCCTGAAGGGCCTCCTCGATGTTCCATGTCTGGTAGCTATTCCAGATGATGTTGTTCCTCTATATCCAAAAATGCCTGGTCTAGTGGGAGATATTGGAGCTTCTCCCAAATGCTTATACACACTACAGGCGAGAAATGTTTAGGGTAATTCTCACATTCATAATTATGACAAGACTTGTTTCATTTAGGTTGTGGTCGAGTTGCGACCATGATAAATAAAAAATGTGATTTAAGCATTAATGGCATTTTTACCTTGCATCATCATACAAGGTACTGTCAACAAGTATTCTATTTTAGCAAGGAGTGCTCTACAATTGGAAAAGGCACTAGGCCTACATAATGTTTATGGTGGTTTGTACATCACAGTCATATAAAAGATGAACTGGGCTCATAGTGGCTCATCTCTCGACTTAAACAATACAAATTGTTCTGAAATTACATTAATTTACTATTGATATGCTACATTTCAGATTATGCTGATCCGGGGAGGATCACGTGCATGTCCACTTAGTGAAACAACAAAGATGCTACTGCTGTGGGGTTGACATAGAACCCTCTGAGTAACTGTGACTTCCCATGTGAAGATGAAAAAACAATTTTTTAATTACTAGATGATGACAATGAACGAAATTGCTGATGGCTGTGCAGTGAAACTGTAGCAAGACATATAAAAAAACTCTTTCTGAAACAAATAAGAAATATGACGATCGATAGACTCCAGGGTAAGGTTATGGGGATAATATTCACAGAGTTCTGTAGAATTTCCGTGTTAAGCACCAGTGCTTGAGAGAGCAGGAAAAGAGTTTAGGGTTGTGATAGCCAACGGCCCATATGGCCTACCTGGTAGTCTTGTGCCGATGAACGTGAGAGGGGAACCAAGTGTTTACCATGATTACTCCCCACAATTGTGAAGTACTCTCTAGAGTGATATCCATAGTGCCTGGGATAGTAGGAGCTATCAGACTCCCACAGACCTCTATACACATACATAAATGGGCTGTTGTGGCTTCCCAATAACATTAATATTAACGTCGATTTTAAGTTAGGTGTTCATAAGCAGCTGAGATGCAGCTGTACCAAACAAATTCCCGATTACACAGTCACATTATTTATTCTATAGCTTTTCTCTTCACAGAGAACTTACAAATCTGGTTCGACGTTAAAGGAAGGTGAGCTCTTAAACTGCATTAATGGCCGAAGGCCTACATGGAATTATGGAAGATTAAATAAATCCCGGCCGCGTACAATAAGACCGGCCTGTAAAACGGTGCTGACTCCGGGCGAACAATAAAAAATGTTCCGGTTTATCAAACAGAAATTATACTATGATCGGTGAAAACAACTTGAAATGCCCGAAGCCCCATGGAACAGCGACCACCTCACATCGAGATGTAATCCAGACTGACTAAGCTTGGGTGCGAGGCACTGTCATTGGCAGCAACTGCCGCCAACATATAACATGGCTTGTTGCAAACTTAAAATGAAAAAGGTAAATTAATTGAAATGATTCACTGTGAGGCTGAATATCAGAAAATAAATATATACTTAAAGAATTGGCAACATCTTACTTATAAAAATAACACAAACTAAAACTTGATTCCACCACTCCAGAATGTGGTAAACTAACCTCACTTTTAGGATGCTGTATTTTGGCAGTTTCTACGAGCTGTGGCTCTTCCCTTATCAACTACTAGTTTTACAACACATAATATTATTCACACAGCAAATTAAAGCCAGACATTAACATCGGAAATGTACATAATAAACTTTATTTTGTTTGATAAATTATTGGCCACATGGTAGGACGCACCATGTTCACCGGTAGGTTCTGTAAACAAAAGATCCTGTGTTGCCAGTATTGGCCAGTATTCTAGTACTATTTGTTAAGGTTATTTTTGTCTCCTGTGTCCCCAAGGCATAACAGTCTCATAACTGTTATGCTGCAATTTTGCAATTAATATTATTATTTGCATAGTGATGTGCATACCTCTAATGAGCATTTGTTACTAAACATTCAGTATAGATGGGCGGGCCCAGCACACAGGCTGTTATTGGACATGATTAATTTGACACATAAAAAATAAAAATACATAAACTACTCTACACATGCTATTAATGCCTCCCAATGCTATTAATATTTACTTAGATTTTAGATAGGTGATCAATAAGCAGCGGAGATGCAGCTGTTCGAAATATATATGTCGATTACACAGTCATGTTATCTATCAACAACTTTTCTCTTTATGGAGCACTTACAAAACAGGTTCGCCGTAGAAGGAAAGTGATCTCTTAAACTGCGCTAATGCCCGAAGGCCAATATGGATTTATAGAAAATTTAATAAATCCCAGTCATGTACAATACGACTGGGCTGTGAGGTGGTACATCTTCCGGGAGAGCAAAAAACAAATGTTTCGGTATGTAAACATTAATAAAACAGAAATTAAAATATGACAGGTGAAAACCATTTGAAACACCCAGAGCCGTACGGCACAGCGGCCAACTCACATCGAGCCTAAGTCCACACCGACTAAGCGTGGATGCGAGGCACTCTCATTGGCAGCAACTGCCGCCAACATATCACGTGATTTGTTGCAGATTTAAAATGAAAAGAGTAAATTATTTGCAGTGAGTTTGATGAGGCGAGAACATAAAAATATACTTAAAGAATTAGCAAGAACTTACTTATAAAAGTATAACACAAACTAAAACTTGGTTCAACCGCTCCACACATGTGATAAACTAACATCATAAATTGGGGTGCTGTTTTTTGGCAGTTTCTATGAGCTGTGGCTCTTCCGTTTATAAACTAATATGTTTACAACACATAATACTAAACACACAGCAACTTAAAGCTAGAGCTCGCCCTCGAAATTTACATATTACATTTATTGCTTTTTATAAATTATTGACCGTGTGCGGGTGTTCCATTTGCACTACCCGCATCTGTAAACCGAACATTATTATTAGCCAGTATTATAGTATTGGTTGTTAAGTTTATGTTTGTCTCCTTTGTTTCTGTGACGTTTAGTCACGTAACTGCTGTGGCACAAATTAATAATTAATATTATTTGCATTGTGTTTGTTTTAACCTCTAATGTGCATTTTTTCTAAACATAGATTATAGAGGGCACCCTGAGTGCATAGACACTTATGGCACGTAATATATTTCACACGTCAAACTTAAATACACATATAAACTACTCTACACATAACCTTTCGAGTAGAGAAATAAAATATGTGTCTGTGTGCCTCGGTACTCACGTGGTAGGAATACGGGAAGAAAAAATAGGAAACGTATAATAATAAACACACATGACATAAGCACCTGAATTACGTATCTTAAATAAAATGGTACACTATAATCAGAACACTATCATGTGCGTTGAATCGCATGGGTGATACCAAATAATACTCTTGTTGACTTTAATCAACATAAATAAATACATGGCCCTCAAACTAAACATGACATTGAACCATAAACACTGTTGTAAACAACGGCATAACACTAGTGTTAATGATAGAAATGTGCTGACTCGCACATGCGATATCACAAGCACTCACTGATTCCAATACACTATCACATTTACCTTGAAGTAACAATAAAATAAAGATAAAAACGAACACTTCAAATATTGATATTAAAACAAAAAACACAAATTGTGTTTGCCTTTCTGGAGACTGGCTTGTCTTTTGCCTTTGACACATTGTGAAAAATACGCATTTTTATATTTTGATTATGTTGCTACTATTATGTCCCATTTATGTCTATTCTCTCATCATGTCCCAAATTACGGGTACTTTATGTTACACTTGCTAAAGTGTGGTTATGCTGCAACGTGGTCGCTTTTATAGAATGCTTCTTACAGACTGAGGACAACATGAACTTAAAATCCGGGGGCCTGCTACTTGCCATGATACGAGACAATACTGTACAACACTGGCTTTTAAGATGATAAGTTACATATTAAAAGTAAATACAAAAACATTCAAATGCTATACAACTTCTAAAATTATTATTATTATACAGCCATTCACGGTTATTTACCGTGGTTAATTGTATGACATACGTGTTTTGGTTAAGTGTGTATGGCATTTCAATCACTGGTTGGCATACAAAAACGTGAAAAAAACACTCTTAAAACTTAAATACATACATACTCTTCATTGAAAACACAGCACACTAATTTATATATGATTTCACGTAATGCACCACATTTAAACAAACTGGTGTAGCACACTACAGGGCGAACAATATTATGCCCAACAATTTAAACTCATTATTAAAACACTGCACAGTCTTTACAAAATAAAATAAATATAAACATGATATCAGGAAAATCATAAATAAACAGACACTAAAATATACACTAAGTACAGTTTTCACACATGCACGATCACATGAGGAACATGGTGTAGCACTGCTGCTCTCATGTGGTGAATTGGTGAATGCTTGTGCTGAGGAAAGGCATGGTGAACTGGCTGACGGTAGGCGCTGCACACTTCAATTCCCCTTAACACTCTGGAGGCCGTTCACTTGCCTGTACGCTGCTCCCTCGCTGCTCAGCTACAATATATGACTGATGGCTGAAGTATCTCTCATTACTACAAGCCGTAACGACGGCGCTGTTGCTTTATTGTTGGTGGGCGAGGTGGCTGCTTATCCCTAGCTAGCTGCGACGGTGCTGTGCTGGATGTGGTGGGCACTGAAACGTGCTCACAGGCCGTATACATGGCACACCAGATGTAGCAAACTCGTCTTGAGCAACGTGGGGAGATGAGAGCTCTGTTTCCCCTGTCTCATTTCCATTGCTCTCAGTCGGATGTGGGCGGCGTAGACCAAGGTGATGGCCATTCCCGACACACTGTACTGTTGTGCCCCCTGGCCGAGGGTTCGATGACCCCCATGATGTTGATGTAATGGCTGAAGATGCCCGGCGATCCTCACTGTCCTCATGTGGGGCCCCTGGCTCGTCGGAAGTGATGTCATGAGACATCGGTAGTTCGCTGATGATGGACTGATGTTCGCTGCCATGTGCCAGGGTGCCTTCTGGAGCCACTGTAGGGGCTGTTGCTGCGTCGTGCATTCTTATTCTTCCACCACCATGGCGGTGGTTGTATCCGCTGGGCATGCTTTGGATGCACACTGTGAACTGGCCCTACTGGGCTGTTTCTGTCCACACTTGGTACAAACACAAGGCTGTGTGTTGTGATTTCACCTGATTTGGTTGGTGTGGCAATGGCATAGTCCACTCAAGTGGGCATCGTTTCCGATCGGTTAGTCGTGACCGCACAAATTGGAGTTTGTGGCACAAAAGTTGCACTTTCAGTTCTACACTCTATCATTGTGTCTCACTTGTGGATGTTTTTGTTTGACTGACTCTGGCACCCACTGTGCCAGTGGTACCTCGTCACTGACCAGTATCTGCACGGATGTGGCGGGCGTCACATGACCGTCTGTGTCACATAGTCTGTGGTAGAACTCCGAGGCACGGTTAGAGTTGGTGTATTTTGTCCAGAGGTGTACTGTGTTGCGGTGTGGAAGCTGTGGCTGTTATTGTTCGCGACGGCTGGCAATGCAGGCATGGCTGAGAGATGCAGATTTTTGAGTAAGGGCAGCTCGCTCCCAGAGCTGGAAATGAGTGCTGGGGTTATTGAATAGCTTTCTGGTGTAGGCAATCTCCTTTTCCCATTTTCTGGTGTTTGATGCTGAATTTGTAGTAGCATTCGCAGGGGCATGAATGATTTCAGCTTATCTGGGGGGTGAAATTTCGCACTCATAATTTCCATCACAGTCCTGTGTCTGGAGATGTCACCACTGCTGTTGTCCCTCACAGAATAGCACACTGGATCTGGTTTCATCCTGGGCCAGCAGCATTTTGGAGGTCAAGACAGATGCAGATTTTTTCCGGAATCACAACTAAAGAGGTAGGTTTATCTTGGCAGGTGTCCTGCTCGCATCTGTTCTGTGTCGCTGGTTGCGGTCATACTGGTGTCGAATAGGTGGTCACTGATGGACAGACACAGGCTGGGTAATTCATGGTAAATAGGCTCATGCCCACAAATTTAATTTTTTTGCAATTCTGTCACTCCAATGCTTCCACGTCGAAGTTAAACCCCATTTTGTTTGTAAGACTGGCGGAAAATGAGGTTCGTAAATGGGGCTGCGGGAGGGGGGAGGGAGGTCTCGATAGGCCTGCATTGGGCGACACTTGATGTGATATTAGGCTGGACCCTTGAGGATAGAGATTATGTGGATTGGTATAAAAAGTGGAGTAGGTTTACTGGATGGGTGCTAGTGCTCAGTCAAGCACGAGACTGATGTGGGTCGTGTGGATGATGGCCCTGAAGAGGCCTCCTCGATGGCCCATGTCTGGTAACTATTGCAGATGATGCTCTTCCACTACATTCAAAAATGCTAGATCTAGTGGGGGATATCACAGATTCCCCCAAATGCTTATACACAGTCCTGGCGAGAACTGTTTTGGGCCATTCTCACACCCATAGTTCTTACGTGACTTGTTATATTTACGTTATGTGGTCGAGATGCGGCCATGATAAATAAAACTATGCAATCTAAGCAATCAAGTTTATTTACTTTGAAGCCTCATTCCAAGCACTGACAGCAAATAATCCATTCTAGTTTAGAGAACTGCGAGCCAACCCAACATTTGAGGTAAAATACTCGTCTATGCAGGATGAGATGTGTCCCGAGAAATAAAAGTCAGAGAATATATATTCATCCATACAGTTACTTTACTAACTATCGTATGAGGCAATGAAAATACAATTTCTCTATTACGTGGGATGGCACAGATGGTGTACAAAAGTCTCTAATACCTATATGGTAATTAAGGTGAAGTTAAAGAACCGGCCGTGTACAAAACGGCCCGGATTGTGGTTCAGTTAAATTTAACAGTAATTGTTCCGTATTGCATATCGTAATGGGAAAATCATACAAACATTCAGTGTGTACTATAAAGTAACCATCCCAATTGTTTTCCTAGCAGTCTTGTGCAGTTTCGTGTATCTGGCCTAGTTCCGTTTAGCGTATCCAAATTCGGCAACTATTTTCCGTCTTGCGTATCCAAGTATTTTTTCCGCAAATTTTCTCTCGCGAATCGCAAGATTGTGTGGGCGGGATGTTAAATCACAATACTGAACGCCAGGCAAGTTATTGATTCCTTGCCGGACATAAACACGTTTCTCATCGAGCACGACATTCTCAAATCGACGATGCGGTGCGAAAAATGTGGTGAAGGCGAAGCGAAATTGATGGAAAACAGGGGCTTGTTTTACTGGTGCCGACAGCGACTGGAGGACGGTACCAAATGCAACTTTAAAGTGTCGGCATGACACGACAGTTTCGTAGGCGATTCAAACTTGTCTCCGGGCAATATAGTCGAGTTGTGATTACTCTGGTGCTTTATCAAATACCCTCGACAACAGACTTTAGTGAACGAACTTTTGTGCTCGGGAGAGACGGTCGTCGCCTGATCGAGTTTCTGCCGCCAAGTGTGCATAGACTGGATGTTGATGTACAGGAAACGCATCGGTGGGCCGGGAAAAGTATTCGAGATCGACGAGTCGAAGCTGGGCAAACGCAAGAACCACAAAGGCCGCAAAGTTCATAGCCAGTGGGTTTTCGGTGCAATGTAGTCGGATGATACGACAAAATTCTTCCTGGTGCCGGTGGAAAAGAGGAACACGACGACCGTGACAAAAATCATTCGCGAATGGATCGCTCCGGGCACGACGATAATTTCAGACTGCTAACGTGGTTACAGCAACTTGGACATGCACGGCTACCGTCACGTGCAGGTGAATCACAGGCGGGAATTTGTGTGCAGTGAAAAGAGCGGAATGGTAAACATTCGAAACACGCTAAAGATGAAGAGGGGCGAGACATTCAGGGTGCACACTCAAAACATAGAGCGAAGTTGGTGTTCTGTGCGATACAGCAATCCCTGCTTTGGCCAACGAAGAAATCTTGGATTGGCTACCTGGCCGAGTATCTGTTTGTTAGAGTTGTTTTTAATTTGCAGGCACAAGCGAGATTGAGTTACTGTAGCAGTAGCAGATTTAAAAAAGTTGATTGTGTTGCTGTTTCCATTGCAGTATACAATTAAAGCGATTGATTTGCTGTTTGTTTAAGTTTAAAGTGTAATTGACTTGCTGTTCGATTAAAGTATAAATTAATGTTTAATTAAGTAGCTGTTTGATTCAATTTTAAATTAATGTTTTATTGAGTTGCTGTTTGATTTAATTTGCAGGTACGAGTGAGACAGTGTAGCTGTTCGTTTCAAGTTACAGGTGCGAATGATACATTGTAGCTGTTTGATTCAAGTTTAAAATAATGTTTAATTGAGTTGCTGTTTGTTTCAAATATAAATTATTGTTTAATTGAATTGTTGTTTGATTCAAAATAAAATTAATATTTAATTGAGCAGCTGTTTGATGCAAGTGTAAATTAATGTTTAATTGTCATGCCATTTGTTTTGGCTTGAAAAAAGTTTAATTGAGTTTTTGTTCGTGTAAACATTCGTTCGCAATCTGGAAAAAAGCCCAAAATAGTCGAGTGGATCGTGATGAGTCAACCCGGCGACGTTGGGTGTACTTGCATCTGTGGCATCTGCAACACTTAGATCTGCCAGTTTCAATTACTGAGGTAAATTGATTTAAAAGAAAAAATTTATTTCATTCGTGATCTCGAAAAGGCATAGCATGGTCGTGTCTTTCATGACCGGTTCGAACGACGGGGAATGCAATTGCATGCTCTGTTGTTTTCATGGTCTTTGAACCTGCATTTTAGTGATTATGTACATGTAAAAAATTGTGTATTATATTGTTATATTTATTTAAAAAATCTGAAATTTTAAAGGTTATCCTTTTTGGTACACTCGTTAGTGATGATGGTACAAAACACTGAAAGTGTTTTAATTCTTACCAAATATACAAACCATTAATATCCGAATGACTTACATCAGTGTTTGTTAGAGCTGTTAGCAATACCATACATGTGTCCAATAAAGCCTTATCAGCATTTTTAGCATTCTCAAATTCTTTTAGGGTTTGGCACAAGACATACAAAAATCCCCAAATATTTTGGTGTTCTTCGACTTGTTCAAACCGTTCTTTCAACGGTGTTAGTGTATCATCAATTTGACATAGAATAATTTCTGTCTAATGTGTTCTTCTGGACTTACTTTTGCTGTCTCGTCAAGGCATTCATATTCAAACTGCCTCTTCTTTCTTCATGCATGATTGGGATTTCCAAACGATGCATCATATCCTTTGTACTTGTTAGCTCTTTTGCAGTTATAACTGCATTTTGGTAGCCATCATTTCTGTAGGAAGATACATACTCCATACAACACTCGATTAAAGTGGTGACAGTACAGCTATCCATTACTGGGTTTTGCATTATTTTCGAACAATGTTTACTTAATACAAAATATCGTATCTTATAACAAGATAAACCAAAAACTCAAATTTCTTTAACTGGTTTGCTAAAGAGTGTACTTTTTACCTCAAACCAGCATCTGCCAAACTTAGTTTAAACACTGCGATTAAAAAATCATACCCGTTCTTCACCTGATATCTAATAGCCTTGACACTATCAATTCTACTTTCTCAGCATGTAGCACTAAGTGGTTTCACAGTGAGGCTGGTCACAAGGTTCTTCACAATTTTCAACGCTGAACAGTAGCTGAGGACAACACATATATTTTATGCACAACACCAAATAGTGTGATAAAAATAGTTGATGACAAAGCGGCATCTCAATTTAATATATATAATTAATGACAGTTGCAAGGTAAATATTATGATCTTGCATGTATTTGAAGAATTTTTGCTTGAACACCTTTGTTTTCACCATAAATTTTGGCACCATTGTCACATCCCTGGCCAATTCAATTTTCTAATCCTAGTCCATTTTCGGCTAAAGTTCTTTTAATAATTCTGATAAGCCTTCGTCTATACAATTCAGGCATTTCGAAATCCCAAATGTGTTCATTTATTGTAAATACACTATCTTCTACATCCACAAACCTTATTGTGAATGAAATTTTTTCATTGTGACTGATATCTGGGGTACAGTCTAAAATTATGTAATAATATTTGGTCTTTTGAACCCGTTTTTGTTTGTTTTCGAGTACTGCTTCGTCTAAAATGTCCATAACTTAATTTTGTATAGTTTTCCCACAATAATGGTCATTTGATGACTTGGCTGATACATGTCTTAGGTGTACATGCACATCTTCAAATTTTCACAAGAGTTCTACTAGACCAAGGATGTTTCCATTATTCTCTGTAAATAGCTTGTCCAAGGATCCCCTGAAAGCCAAATTATGCTGGGCCAATAACATAATAATGGACAAAAGGTGTTTGAGTACACAATTCCAGTGTTGAACTTCATTATTATTAAGTCGTCGATGTTTTGAATCAATACCTTGATTGAGACCAAGTTTGGATTCTCTTTCAATACAAATACAGTATGCATTTATATGATCTGGTGATTTCTCATATTCTTTCCAGTGATCAATTATATGCTTCCAGTGATAAAAACCATTTATTCCCAGTTTTGAAATACATTCTCTACTGAATATGTTGTAGGAAAAGCACAATGCACAGTCCGATCTATTAGAATACACCATCCAAAGCCTTTTCAACTTTTCCCTATTATTTAGTTTCGTAATTATATACATATATTTTTTAGAAAAATGCCGCTTGTTTGTATCTAAAGAAAATACAGTTTATTTTATTTCTTGAGGCCCGGAAAAAAAATGCATATCTATAACTGAAGGCTACAAAACTAGGCCATAACACTGGATTGGATAAATAGGTTTTCATTTTCCTCTGAATCTAGATTAATATGTTTCTCCAAAGCAGTTTGGTTATGTGTAGATTACAAATGCTCCAACTTCACTTGGGAAACAAGTTATACTGAAGGGGAAATTCTGTACATGTTTCCAGTGGTGCTGATTCCCTGATCTTCTTTATGAAAGGTATCGTTGCTACCAATGTCAAAGTATGTTGAAGAACTTGCAGGGAGAGCTGATGTAAAACGTTACAAGGATCTATGAATGCTACGCACATCTTGTTTTATTTTATAATCATTCTCAGTTTTCCGTTTTCTTCATTCCTATTGCATATCTTGCCTAGAAATACAAACAGTTGATTTTATATGAACAATAATAGGAAAAAATATAATTGACAAAGACCCTGCTTTTTCTCGAAATAATTCAGAAGTGGGTTATGCGTCGTTAAAGTTTATTCTGTTATCATGTAAGTCATAAGGCCTTCACTCATCTGACACACTTCTAATAACTTTAAACCAAGAGCAAAAGGTCTGCAAGACTAAATCGAACAGGAGAGTGTGGTCTGAATGTCGCAACAACTAATTGATGAACTAATTCTACTGTAGAACTCTAGGATGCACAGTACTGTGGTTTAATAGCTCGAAATGGCATGGTTTCTAATTAACGATAAATTACTTACATTCTTATGTGAAAAGAATATAAGGCAATAAATTAGTTTGTGTTAAAAAGGAATTTTTATAATCTTACAATGTTTTATAAGAGTAAAAGCAAAACGAATTAACACCTTGAAAATTTTTGTTAATATTTAAGAATTTTTTAACCCATATTCCTGTTAAAAAAAAACACTTTTTAGCATGATCACATAATTTGTAAAAATATTATTAACTGTGATAACTGTAATTGGTAATAATTTATATTGGGGTATCTTGTAAGGAGCCCAAAACTAAGTGAATAATATGGTAGAATTATTTATGAATTCACTATTAATATAATTAGTGGGCTCAGTGATGATGTCATGTGACAGAGTTATAGGCTTTTATCATACTCATAAACATAACAAATAAATATACTTTATGTTAGCCTCAGAAGTTAACATTTAAGGGCAATGGAATTATAACATCGTGTTCTTTAGACTGATAGTCCCACCCGGACAGCACAATCTAAGTGGTCTCAAAAAGTACTCACTTTACCATGAATAGTGTAGGCTATAAACAAAATTTATGTACATACACAAAAAAGGGAATAATTAATTTCACTTACTTGCTGCATTAGATAACAAGTAATGAAATCCCAGTCTTGGTTAAGATTAACAATCATAAAATTATATCATATGAGGTCACAATTCCATCAGTGAATATTGCTAATCACCAACTAATTCTCAGATTGCAGGTAGGGTGCATACTCCATCCGAAGTAGAGTGTGAAGCTCTGTCACAGTGACGTTTCAGGTTATGGCTGGACAAATGGTCTTAAGGGGTGGAGGCACATGGCACACGCCACACCCACCCTCCATTTTTGAAGACAGTTTGTAGGCCATCTGGTGTCACTTGCAGTAACTGCAGATGCGGGCTGTCCTGTGTGATCACATGTGGTACCACCACTCCTGTGGCCTTGCCACACACAACAATGCCGGCGGTTGCCCCTTCCTGCTTGGCAATTCCAGCTGCCTGAATTGTTGACACGGCAGTGGCGGATGAGTCTGTCGACATGTCTGCCGAAGGCTCAGCGAGCTCCCTGACTAACTGACCTCATTGTCCCCCCTCTCGCTCCTGCTGTCCTCTCGTGAAGTCCTCTGCCTCCGAGTGCGACCCAGCTGAACAGCCCCTGGAAAAACACTTGCCCTTGCATAAAGACTATGCCCCCTGCGTATTCACGTGCTCCTCCTGCTGACTTGATTGCTCCTGTTCTACTTGCTTATCTACCTGCGCCCCTTCTACTTGCACTCGCACATGTTCACCTTACTTCTCTTGCTCCTCGTGCACTTACTTCGGGGTTTTTTTTCAGGTTACCTGCAGGGTATTTCAACACTGGGTGACTCCTGGATATTTACTTCCACTACTCTTACAGCATCCTGCAGTGCGGATGCACTTTCCTGCTCCCGCTGCTCGTCTTGGATCTCGTCAGAGGTGTTTTCACTCAGCGGGACCTCTGGTGGTGCTTCCTGCTCAGCACACACGGGCGGGCCCCCTGTCGGATCTCATTTCTGTAGTGCTGCCACACCTCACATCTCCTCTCGCTCTTCCTCAAGCTCGAAACAGCCTGCACCGTCGTGGGGTCGGGACACACTGGGACCGACTTCCTTGCTGATGGTCAACCGGTGAACTTGCCCATCTCTCACCCTACTTTCTATGTACATGTGGCATCTCCTACTCACTCTCTTTTTTTCTCCTCCTGCTCACTTGTTCCTTACATGCTAATTACCTTCCTCCTCACTTGCTTGCGGATATGTACATCCACCTCCTGTTTACCATGTGCATATTCTCCTGCTTCTTGTGCTTACTCGCTAATGCTGAATGTATACGCCCTCCTGCATGCAATATACATCCTGTACTTACTTGCTATGTAACATGCATAGATACCCTCCTTCATGCTATGTACACCTTGCTCTTACTTGCTAATAACATGTGTACATGCCCTCCTTCATGCTATGTACACGTTGCTCTTAATTGCTAGTATTTGTATTATGAATTACAGTATTTGCTGGAGTGACATGATAAACATTAGGTTAACTTGCACAATGTTTACATTTGGTTACCTTGTTGTTACTACTAACACTCCCTTTCTTGCTTGCGAAATGAATAATACAACGACTTTCTTCATACTTGCAAAATGAATAATATAAACAATGATACAAAAATGTGCATGTTATCTCTGCATGCTATTGTTGACATCATGATTTCCTTGCAGTTAGACATGTATGGGAGTTAATTTCAAATACTTTCTCATGCATTGCTCACTATACAATTTTTCCATGCTTCTGATAATTATACCACTTCCCATATTGTGGTCCATTATAATGTTTCCCATGCAATGATGCATTATGACTACTACTAGAATATGGTTGAAAGTTATGTGATGTGCCAAAACTATGTTTGTTTACCTTTTCCTCTTTTGGCTTGTGTCGCCATTTTACTCTGCTTACATCACAGCGTGATATTTCATTCGTTCTCTCTAAAATTATTGTAGCATGCATTATGCCTTCGAGTGATCCATTTAACAACGGGATCCAAGCTGTTCTAAATTCAGGACGAGCTGTTTCTGTAATGACTTCAAGTTCTTCTCATTCGAGCAAATTTGGAAGGAAACGTTTGACAAGTTGGTTTTTACATGTAATAAAAGTGGTTCGCGATTCACCCAATTTTTGACCTTCCAGTGTCAGTCTGGTCTGGGCCTGTACAGAAGTGAAAACTCCTGTTGGCCTCAGAGTTTACAGGGGGCCGGGGGCCTCAAGCCTGTCGCTTCTCCAAATGGCGTGGCATGGGTTACTGTGTGGCATCACCTGCTGATTGTTGACAATGTTGACAAGCCTCCCAAGCATCCTTGCGGCATCCCATAGGCATCCTGATACTGAAGTTGCCCTTGCTTCCTCCTTGCTGTCGTTCTCATGCTGTTGCAGGCAGGAAAAAGGTGGGAAAAATTTATAATTCAGGAAAACTTATGAAAATGTTAGAAATTTGCAGAAAATATTGGAAGAAAAATTGCGGTAGGAGAATGGCCCCACTTGGGTCATCCAATTGACATACGGCTGATGCCGGGAAAGGTTGGAATGGGATATTCTGGAGCGATGATGGTGAGATGTAGGAATGAGTACACCCAGTAGGCACCAGATGCCGTCGGCGATGTCAATGTTGATGCTGCCCCTCTTAAACTCGGGGTTGAGGGTCGTCCACCCAGGACCAACCCCCTCACCATTGAAGTTGAAGTTTTGACATCCGCCTTGTTGTCTATTGCTCCAAATGAATGTGGTTTACTAAATGATAGCCCGTCGGTCGGCTATGCACCATTGTTGATGTTTGCGGGAAAACTCCTGTTCATTATACACATGTACGTGGTCTGTCAGGGCCTCCCATATGCCATACAATGCCAAACAAAACTCAGAACATTTGCAGATAAAATAACTTAAGTGAATTGAATTGAATGAGCAGGTATTGTAATGCCCATTCCCTGACACACATACTGTGACGTAAATAAATAATGTAGCAGAAGTTCACACACACATTATTATTACGGCCAAATTATATCCCTTCGATGAGTTGCAGGTTACAGCTGGACAAACAGTCTTAAGGGGTGGAGGCACACGGCACACGACACATGTCAATTTCATGTAAAGTGTTGCCCTAGAGGAATTGTATTCAATCGCCTCAATAAACGGCATTACGTGAACCAGGTGCTTTTATTTAAGGTAAGTCGCACAGTGTTTCAGGGTAGGGTCCTTCACATTTCCCGCCAACCTGCATGTGTGTATTGACTTTCTACTTTTGTTTGCAAGTATTACAGTGTAAAGTAGCATAGGGGTGTGAATAGCCTAGATAATTCACCATGTAGCATGCAATACAGTTAACAATCCACAGCATGAGGAGTGATGCAGCATAACTATGGATATATGACTTTGGTCGTCGGCCACATGGCTCAGAGTGAAGAAGAGTGTGCTCTACCACTTCGACAGCAATAAGTCTGGAGAATGCCTGGCGCCCAGGTAATATACCTCATTCCAACCGTCTCACCCCGACAACCTCACTCCTCATATCTCAGAATTTCATAATTTTCACTCTGATCACTGGATTACTATCAGCTCGCCTAAGTTCACTCCTTTCTGAGCACTTGGACGCCATCATCTTCTCACCCTCGCCAACACAGCAGACACATTGGCTCTTACAAACCTGTAGTAGTAGCAGCAGCAGAGATGAAATGGCAGGGGAGCAGGACTCCATCCACCCCCGCCATTCTTAGTGGCCATGCCGCCTGCACTGCCCGGCAGATGCCAGCAGTAGCAGTGTCACCCAGCACCCGCACAAACATTACAACTTAAGGGCCAAAAACAAGCTGCAATCACCCAACATCTGTTGTGCCTTACGGTATGTTGAGTCACCTGGGGTAATGTGGGGTCAAATGGTAACCAGAGAGGAAGCCGTTTCACATGAATAATGCTTCTACGTGTGCCCTTGAGACAGTTTGCACTGCAGCAGCAACTTACGCAACCTAGCAAACAAGAGGGATCTTGTTCTAAGCTATTCGTTAATTTTCCGTTTTCGTTAAGTATCGAAAGCTCTCGAAACGAATGAAATCTTTGAGAAAGGGTATTTCGTATCGATGTGGACCACACCTTGACACTAGGCCATTCACCCCGTTATGCCAGTTGAAAAGTCCCAATGCACAGCAGAGCCAAGAGAAGCCACCAGTGTAAACAAACCAGTGCCACCGTGTGGTTGAACTGTGGACGGGTGATGGAAAATTGGCATGCGGTAAAGGTTGATGTTAGGATGTGTACGTGTTACACAGGATGCCAGACACTGTCACAGCAGTGTCAATGTTGGTAGAGCTGACTCTTCTCTATCCAGGCCGCGTGGCCGGCGACCCAGGGCGTAGAAATCCACACTGGTCTTCTAATTCCTTCCTGTAGATGCTTATGAGTTTTACTGAATTTCCCTTCGGTAACAGCTCGGTGGGTACTACGCCTTATTACATTATATATACTGGCACTGCCGGGTGGTCTATCGGCTGGTCCACACGCCCAAAAATACAATAAACATGCAATAGTAATAACAGATATTTACACTAAATGTTTCCATAAAAAATGGCGGGTATTTTGAGGACCCATACCATGAAGAACCTTGCGATCAGACAAATGAGAACATGCCGATGTCCTGTTTCACATGTCTCTCAGTACCTTTTATTTAACATTTCATCAGATAAAACTTACACTTGTGCTGGGTTCGGCCTGGTAGCAGGGTGATACAGACAAAAGACACACTAGTGGTCAATAAAGATTATAGTGATTATTAAGTACCCCTGGGTGATGCAAAACAACTGAGGGAGAGGGCACGCATTCCATAGTCTAAAACAAATGGTTCCGGAGAGAATTAAAGTCTATTGTAGTTAAGATGATAAGTTGCAAACGTGAATGCCACCGAATGCGCACGACACAGCCTTGCCCTCATGAGTCTCAAACATTACTGACGTTTCCGGCTTGGCACCTTCACCACCCGGGGTGGTGGAGCGAAACAAGTGAGCACTATTTTCTATCGTCCACAAAACAATTCTCTCTCTCTTGCATAAATAAAAGCTTTCCTGCTCAAAATGAAACATATGAATTTAACAAGACATTATAAACTAACAATTAAAGCACAACATTCATGCAATAACTGACATAAACAATGAAAACAAATGAGGTGAAAATTACAAAACAGTATAACTCTACTTTATTGGCTTTAATTTAAATATGGCTGATATTAAGGCGTATGTTATTTGTATTCCCTTAGGAATGTTCCACAGTACCTGTCTTAAGCCCTTTTTTACTTGGCCATACTTTCGTTTGCACCCACATGTCTGGTGTTGCACTTACCTGCACTTGACGCTACTAACTTGCAGTGGCTTGCACTTAACCCTCTTCCTGCACTATGCGCACGGGCGCTTCACTCTCACGAACTTTGCACTGTGTGTTGCTTATGTGTGGGCTTCAGGGCTAGGCCGGGCGAACGGTCTATGAAGCGGGGGAGACAGCACATACCATAGGCTGAGATGTATACAATTGTAGAATATTTTTTACATGACCTTTAATTTAGTAGGGCAGTGTAAATTGAGTATCCTTTGTTCATATTTTGTGTTTATTTATATATTTTATTCCTGCAATGCAATTCATTTTATTGTTAATATTATTGTATTTATTACATGCACAACCAATGCTCCAGGGGCATAACAGGCAACTACGATTCTGCCAGTGTTTATGCCAGTGCTTGTTATATTTCATCCAATGTTTCTTTAACTTGTCACGTAATTACTGGATACAATTTGTCTCACAAAGCAGTGTTTTGCTAGAAGTAAGTATTTTATTAATGTTTTTGTGTTGTGTATTTTGATGTGCTTCATTTCATGCATTGATGTGCCATCTTGTGTAGGTACAAATGGCCACATGTATAATAACAGGGATACCTAATTGTGCATGTAAATATGATTAATAATTTATTACGTAGGTTTTCATGCATTTAAAGTGTTTTTAGACTTATAAAATATTAAATATTCCAGTCCAGTATTTTCAGTATTATACTACTGAGTAGCAACAGTTTTTCACATGGTTGAATTTCAAACAGACTGATGAATAAAACCACTCGTCATCGCCCAACTATCCGTGCCATGCCTGCACGACCACCCCTCACACGTCGTGCATGTGGGTGACAGCCACAAGCCATGGATCATGTGGTCTGGTGGAAGATCAATGAGACGTTTTCACCACAACAACTGTGCCACTTTCACTTCTTGAAGTGTTTCGACTTATGCATTGCTTACAGAAAACCTTCTTCATTGCGTGCCAAGTGCTTACAATCAAATTCAATGCTGGATTAATTCTTTTTGGTACTCATACGGAAAACATGGGCATCTGCCATGATCCAGCAGCCATGCAACAAATGGTACAGGAAATTATGCGTACCAATAAAGAAATCTTCAACGCATTGGACCATATCAGCCTGGGAAGGCGGAAGATGTGTGCACAAGCTGTTTAAAACCTCAACAGACGAAAGCGTTTATCGTCCCGTTGTGCCTGCCCACATTTTTAACTTGTTCACGACCACCATTGGTGTAGAACCACAAAGATCACAGCTCAGAAAAACACTTCAGAAGTGCCTGCACTATGACATGTGTGACAAAAATAGTACCCCCACATTAACCTGAGCAAACTGCAAATGTGTTTATCATGAAGGATGCACAACACTGTGGGAATGAACAACACGGAGAAATCTTCATATCAGTTGCGCGAGGTGCTTGCCGGAACGAACCATCCCCTACCAAGTACACACACCACTTGCAAGAATCGAACCAAATGTGGACACAGCGTGAACATCACAGCCATGGTACAAGATGGAAAACAACAGCATTATCTGACAGAACATAGTAGGATATTATCCACCCAGTATGCCACAGCTAATGTTACCGCGTTTGCACTTGCAGTCAACACTGCTCCTGCGAGAAGTGCCGACAGCAACCTGTAATGTACTCAAGACAACAAACATCTCGGATACTGTTGCTAAACATCATTGCTGCCAACTGCAACAGTAAACACCAGCCCGGTTTCAGTTGCTGTCGACATATGCAGGTACGGTCAGCGAGGACGCCACAACATTCCCGCAAGACTTTGAAAGATGGGTGAGCAGATATCGAGTAGACCAGGAGTACTGGCCTCACTTTATTGGTGAGTGTTTCTTTGGGGACACAAAGACATTGTAGGGTGGCATTGCCTGCTACGGATTAACATGAGAGGGATACCAGCAAAATTTAGAGTGCCGGTTCACCACACAGTTCACATCACTACATGCACGCATCCAAACAATCATGAGGGAGCAGACAGAAGAATCGCTATACAACTTTGCTATCAATAAGATTAACCTTAACCACACCTATCTTCCGGAACTCTTGTTACGAGACGTTCTAGAAGCGGTAGCAAGTTCGGCTCGACCAGAATACTGTCTTGCCTTGGCTCTGGCTATCCACTTGTCAGAACAGGAGTTCCTGCAGATGGTGTTGTTGCTGGATCCCAACACTGCTACTCAGCTGTGCCATGACAGCGACACTGCACATCCACGATGCAAGCAAAATGTAAACAAAAACAAAACAATCAGTACTAGAGAAATGGTAAACAAACCACCGGAAACAGGTTATAGCCAAGACTGCCATTTCTAAGCCAGGAGTGACAAAGCCTACCCAGGCTACCACACTGGCCTACAGACATTTGAATGAACCAAGGCAGGCTCCTCATCCGTGCAGGTGGTGCGACGGGCTACACTGGAATAATGATTTTTTGATGTGGGTGGATTTTCTGCTGGAGAAGCAACCTAGACCATCGCCGGGAAATGGACAGTGGGAGTAGGGTAGCCTGACGCCGCTCATCCTAGGTCACCACCGAGGAAACAGGAACAGAATGCAACGAGCACTTTACTCGGCCAGCTAACTAGTGTAACCGACAACTTAATCCGCAACCTCATTCAAATAAATAACATTTCATGCAGAGCATTAATATATATGGCTGCTTCACACAACTTTGTTCATGGCAGTTACTTCGAGCCAGAGGAAGTTCAACCAAATAAATAGACCATATAGTTAGCTACACACTAACACACAGGAGAAGTCACCAGGGAGGTTACACCTACAATACACATCCGAGACAACACAACTACAACAGCTTAAATGTTGTACGATATAAGAGAGGATGTCATATTAGCAATTCCATGGTTATCGGATCAGATGGCAGTAGTGGAGCCGGCTGCACGATGTGTACACTTTGGACAAAAGGAACACCATACTGTTAACAATTTAGAACCTCGATCAGCTGGGGATACACTGGTCATAGCCTTGGATGATCTTGACCCCGTGATACAGCAAGAGCACCGTGAGGCCATACTGCAAAAGCTGAGTGAGAGAAGAGACATGTTCACTGTGGTTGATCCACAATGCAGAACAACAAAATCAGAACATGCCATCTCGTTAACCATAGACACAACTTTATACGACAGCCAGTGCCGTTATTTCTCTCACCAGCGGGAAATCATACAGGAACAGATAGTGGAAATGTTGGAAGAAGGAATTATCTAGCTGTTAAAACGTTCATTCAACTCAGCGATCACTTTGCCGCCAGAAAAGGACATAACCTGGTGTTTTTGTGTAGATTTTAGTATCCTCAACTTGATCACGAGTAGATATATAGTGGGGGTACTGGCGCACCCCTTGTTTTTCATAAAAACTAAGAAGTTTTCGTCCAAAAGTAAGCAAATTTAAGCCAAAATCAAGCAATGTTCTCAACTGCTAGAAGCAGCAATTCCAGGTCCTCAGAAATGCAAGCAAATTAAGCCAAATTCATGCAAAAACAAGCAAATATTTCAAGCAGTTTTCACGATTTATAGAAACAAAAAAATATATTTTCTCTTTATAAAATAATTTTCTTAATAAATAAAATGGAAAATATGCTCGAAATGGAACATAATAACACATGCAAGCAATGTAAAAAGTGTGGTAAAGTATTACACGTAGAATGTTCTGCACAACATAAACACACAAAAGATAAACATTTTAACATCTGTAAAAAATGCTATAGTGAATATAATAGTAGTCATTATGAATTTAAATAAGAGAGAGTAATGTCCGAATGTGAAAAATATGTTTATAATACATCTCCCAAAAAGCATAAAAATTGTAAATTACACAATACAGCATTAGATATTCTAAACGAAAATCAACATGATAATTATCTGATAAAAACATGTAAAGTGCATAATCAGAATAAATCTATAAAATTATTTAGTTAGTAAAAATAGTAAGGAAAAATATTAAATCATATGTTAAACATGTTTTAGTAATTGTACGTGCCAGTAGGGAACGGAACTTCACCGCCTTTCCCCTCATTTTTGTAGGCAAAAATGAGGGGAAAAAAGATTGGAACAACCGTGGCTCAGGGGCTATACTGGGTCACAAAACCACTCCTGACATGCGAACACCGCGCGTGCTAGCTGAAAGTGCCTGTAATATGGGGGATCAGGGCGGGGTGTGTTAGCTACCCCTAACCCTGATCCATTCAAATGACTACTGCTTTAGAAGACAAGGGCCTCGGTCTGTACTTCCCCCGCGCTGAGAGGCCTAGCCTCAATGATGATAAATCGGCGGTTTAGTAATTGTATTTAAAAATTATCGTAATAACAGGAAGTTAAATACGGTTTCCCAGTAATTTAAGCACTTTTCGACTTAACCCCTACATCTGTTTTAACGTTTTATTTACAAATTTTTATTTCTTATAAATAGAGTATTTTGGCGACAAACTATCAAGCAACTGAGCTGGGCGAGAAGACAGTATGGGAGTTAAGAATTATAGGTAGAACATTTGAAATTAAATATTAGCATAATCTAAGGAAAGAAGATTTATTACAGCTGTTATAAATGAAGAAGGAAAAAGAAACTTTGGAAATTTTCCTTTAGCTGATGCCAATATCAATAAACTTTATCCCAAGGATAGGAAAAAAACTGAAAAAAAAAATTTCCATTCTCTAATTATCAATTCGTACAACCTAGAAATAAAAGCAAGAGGATATCACAATGGATAACAATGAAGGTTCCGTTCGCAATATATGCCGATTTCGAATAAATATTGACGGAAATATCAACACTTAAGCCAAATCAAAGAGAATTAAGAAAATTTAACCTTCTCAAAAAAATACTCCGTTTTGACCAAGGGTTATATTGATAATGGCCTTATAAGGCGGTATTTAAAGAAAGATAAAATCTTACTAATGAACAAATAAAAAATATTAATTTAAAGCTAAACAACGAATCATACACAATGAAATATCAGTTACATGAGGCATCTTGTTTTTTGCTATTAAATTGTATCTGTTTATGGTGATTATAAGCCACCAGTTGTGTATAGAGATCCAAATGCAAATCACATTTTTGTAGAATCAATTAAAAGAGAAGTATAATAATCGAATTGAACCAATGTATCCACTAACAAACGAAGAAATAATACTGTATAGGAAAAACCAAAAGTTGTACTGTATGCGAATGTGAATATACTGAGTAAAATAAAAAAAAAGTATGTCATCATGATCATTTAACTGGCAAATTTATTTATCCTGTTTGCAATAATTGTAACCTACAATTAAAATTGCCCAACTTTGTAACAATTTATTTCCACAATTTAGTTGGATATGATGCACAGTTATTTATTAAAGAGTTAAAAATATATAACAGATAATGAAGAAAAGTTTGTTACTATTGTGAAGAAAGAAACAAAAAATTTAAAAATGAAATTTATAGACATCTAAATTTATGTCTAGTACTTTAGCTAAATTATAATAGAATTTAAGTAAAGATAAAACGAAACACACACACACATTTTCGTAAAGATAAAGCAGATATAGTTATGAGAAAGTTTGCTTATCCACACGATTATATGGACAGTTGGGAAAAATTTAACTAAACCGATCTTCCACCAAAGAGTGAATTTTACAATAAATTTAATGAATCTGACTTAACTAACGCCGATTTTAAGTACGCAAAACTTGTACGGAATCAATTTAATATTAAGAATCATGGAGAATATCATGATATATATATTTTAATTTTAGAAATACATACAATAAATGCATACAATTTATATCCGTGGTGGCATTTAACAGCACCGGGATTATCTTGGGATGCAATGTTAAAAATAACTAAACAGCTATTAGATTAATTACGCAATTATGATATGATTTCAATGATAGAAAAAGGAATTAGATGCGGAGTATCACAATGTTGCAAATAATATGTTAAAGTAAATAATAAATATTTAGATGATATTGACTATAATCAAGAGTGTAACTATTTAGTATGTCTTGATGCTAATAATTTATATGGATAGGCAATGTCTCAATATTTACCATATGGTGGTTTCGAATGGGAGAATAATCGGCATATCCTTTTTACAATGAACATATATTAAACTTGGACGATTATTCTAATAATGGTTATATAATAGAAGTTAATTTGGAGTATCCTAAGAAACCACATAAATTATATAAAGATTTACCTTTTTGCTCAGAAAATAAGATAGTTCCAGGAACAAAGCAATCCAAATTGCTAACAACTTAGCATAAAAAAGAAATGTATGCAATTCACTATCGTAATTTGAAACGATGCCTAAAGAATGCATTAAAACTTACTAAAATACATAGAATATTAAAGTTTAATCAGTCTGATTGATTGAAGAAATATACTATAGATTTAAATACAGCGATGAGAACTAACACCAAAAATTACTTTGAAAAAGATTTCTATAAGCTGATGAATAAGTCTGTGTTCGGAAAAATATGAAAAATATTAGATACATAGTAGATATAAGACTGATATCAGATGAGGGAAAATGTGATAAATTAGTAGCAAAAGTAAATTTCAAGCAAAGTACTATATTTACTGAGAAACTTGCAGCTCTACATATGAATAAAAGACGCTTAAAATTTAATAAGCCAATTTATGTTATCATGCTAATTTTAGAAATATTGAAATAGATAATTTACGATTTTAATTATAAAGTTATGAAGCCAAAATATGGCAATAAAATTGAATTATGTTATCAAGACACCAATTCGTACATTTATAACATAAAAACAGATGATTTCTATAAAGATATGAAGACAATGTTAGATAAATTTGACACAAGTGACTATCCAAATGACAATATTTAAAATGCCGCAATTAACAAGAATGTTTTAGGCAAAATAAAAGACGAATATAATGGCAAAATAATGAAAGAATTTGTTGGTTTAAGAGAAACAATGTATTCATATAGAGTTGACGAGAAATAAAACAAAATATCTAAAGGAGTAAAGAGATGTGTAGTCAATAAGAGAGTATCATTTGTTAACTATAAGAATTGCTTGTTTAATAAGAAAATACAATATTGAACAATTAATTAAATAAGAAGCGAAAAGCATAAAATATACACAGTGGAAGTTAATAAAATTGCATTAAGCCCCTGTGACAACAAAAGGATTATACTAGAAAATAAAATAGATACATTACCATATGGATAAGAAAACATCAAATTTTTAACGTCTTTAATTTCTAAAAGAATGTCGATAACAGAACCATCAAAATAAATCAATTAACCATTTTTGTCTCTAATTTATAAGACAGTATAATTAAATCGCTTATTGTGAATTTGATAGAAAATTGAATATGCTGTCTCATAAATTATATAATTTCCAAAACCGAATGTTGTTTATGGTGGAAAATTAGCGATTATATCTGTTTCTAAGTGGTTAGACTCGATGTATTTTATGAACATTCCGTAGGCCAAATTGCAGTGGACATTTATTGTCTTAAAGATATTAATATTAGGTAACTTAGTACCTATGACAATTTCGTGTTTCTTTATAGTCACATTTCTCTCAAAGCCAAGAATATTGGACAATCTGTCGTCAAAATTAATATTGAAATTAGATTTAATCGATATTCTGTTTTTTACATTGTCTGCTGTCAATTCAATGTTATTCTTTGAAAATGGCTCAATGGAAGTTATTGCTTCTTTTAAAGATTCAATTACGCATTGGCCCCTAGGATGTTTTTGACTGCTGGTAATGATAAAGTTAAATTAAAACTTTGGCTTCTTTCCCTTTTTTTCTCGCAATTCGATTATCTGTTAAAAATTCCTCAAAGGGAGTATCGAAAGTTATATTTCTTATCTTCCTATATATATATATATATATATATATATATATATATATATATATATATATATATATATATATATATATATATATATATATATATATATATATATATATATATATATATATATATATACACACACACACACACACACACACACACACACACACACACACACACACACACACACACACACACACACACACACACACACACACACACACACACACACACACACACACACACACACACACACACACACACACACACACACACAATAAATAATTTTAATTCCGCGACCTAATTTTTTTTTTGTAAACATTGTTGAGGAAAACAATATCAGAAGCAATTTTTTCTCCATTCTCTTGCTTGTTTTTGTAAAATTTTATCAGTTTAATGTCTAGTTTCTAAATCTTTATGATCTCTATAAGCAATATCGTGATATTTGCATGCGTCATCTAATTGATTTATTCCACAGTCGCCTCTTTCCAACCTTTCATTTAATTTTGTATATGGACCACAATAATTATAGCCAGACAAATGCTTTTCGGGCTCATTAAAATTATCTAATGCCCAATTTATAATACATTTATCACGATATTTAGAATTCCAAAGTGAGTGTGGAAATACATTTAGAACTCTTGTAAGATAAGGAATTCCTTTGCATTATATATAACAAAAACAGAAAATGTATTGTTTGACATATTCATTATGCTTACTTTTTCATTGCATTAATTTTTATTTCCAGCATTTTCTTCGCCACGTATAACTAACAATCTATCGACCAACTTCCTAACTTCATCCATCCAAACATATTCTTTTGGAAATTATTGTATTTTTTATACCTTCTCCAGATATAGGAATTCTCAGAGAAATCTTATTTTCTGGTGTGTTTGGTGCTAATATTGAATGTGATTCGTTTATATAGTTATGATAAATTGGTCCAGTTATATTCTCGTATTTCCAACCCCCATTTGAAGCTACCTATTTATTAAGGCTATATTGTTGGAATGCAGCAGTGGTTATTTTAACGATTTCTGCATAATTTTCATAATCATCATCATCAAAAGGACTTCTTGTAAATTTTCTGTTAACAAATTACAAAGTTCTGGTGATAATTTATTTTCTTTATCTTTAACAAAAAGTGTATCATTAATTATCGTTACTTGTGTATCACCAAAGCAAAAATTTGTCCCACTCCTTGTAAACCAAATTTTTCATCAATAACATTAATTCTCTTTTTGCAATTTCAATTCTGAGATTTATTGTAAATTCAGATGCTGCATGTGGCAAATTAGAAAATTTTTGTTCTGAGAATAATTCTCTTTCAAACGCTGTTTCATCTGGTATTGATAGATAATTTAATTTCTTTGCTGGGAAAGGAACTGGTGCTGTTATTAAATTTTTGTTTTCTTCACTTACTTTTTTTTGTAATGTTGTTTTAATTAGCCGAAGGATTGTTACTTATAATTATTTGAAAGAAAGAATTACTGAATGTTTATAAACTTTTAATATTATTAAATGGAGGATGTAAACGATTTTACAGAAACAAGAAAATGTTTCGATATTTTAATACAATCTTTTACACTCATAGTTACGAGGTTGCATTTAAAAGTTTTATGAATTTTTAGAACTACAGACGAGTTATTAGATGTAATAAAAAGAATATTTTCAGAATTCAGAATAAATTTTTTTCCTTTATAAATACAACTGAAAATGCCCGTTTTACCTTGCAATTTGACAAAGATTTTAAAAGGCGATAGTGGGTCAAAAATTCCTTCCTATAAATTAGATAATGCACCTGAAGATCTTAAAAATATGGTTTACAAATTTCATTCAATTAAAAAAAGCTTACAATTATCAATCTTAGATAATATTGACGATAAATACGGCCTTCGAGAATTTGGCGAAAATCTAGAGCAAATAGAAGTTTAAAAAAAAATAAAGTAGAACTTCGATATTGATGATATATTGAATTTTTAAAAAAATATTTTGTTTCTCTAACATATTCATTATATGAATTGTAATCAAATACATCATTATCGTATATGTATTCATTAAGTAGAAATACCTCGTAATCGAAATCAGTTATGTAATATGCAAATGTAAATCCATCGCCATCTAAATTTTCTAAATCAACTAATTCATCTGAAATATAACCAGATACATAGAATTGTATAAGTAGCCTACAATTGTGAATCCTTTGTGATCGAAATCATTTTCGTACTCTCCATTTACAAATGCAATGTTATTCTCTTAAGACCTACAATCAGATTCGTTTTATGAGACTGAATAATCATCCATTTCGTATTTCTCTAATACGACTATTTATAAGATATCAATTTTATATAGAAATAATATTTTTACATTTCTAGAAAATGTGAAAATTGCTTGAAATGTGAAAAATTTACTCCATTTTTGCATACTTTTGCATGTTTTTGCCCTGTGCCAAATCCTGCATTTTCATTTTGCGAATTTGAAAAATGTTCTTGTTTTTGCATGATTTGGTTTATTTGCTTGATTTATTTCTGAGGACCTGGAATTTCTGCGTCTGGCAGATGAGAACATTGCTTGATTTTGGCTTAAATTTGCTTATTTTTGGACGAAAACTGCTTGATTTTCTATGAAAAACAAGGCATGTGCCAGTACCCCCATTATATACTATCATGTTTAGCGCATCGCCACAGTAAATTAATATTCAAGATGCGCTAAACACCTTGGGGCACGCAAAGGTACTAACAACAATCTACCTTTGCAGCAGCTATAGGCAGGTGCCAGTAAAACAGACACACCACCATAAGACTGCATTCACCGCTCCTGATGGACGCAGTTTTCAATTCTGTGCCATGGCCTTCAGTTTAAAATGTGCCCAGTCGACCTTCGAAGAAGTGATGGTACATGTGTTGGACCGACTTACTGGTGTTTGTGCTCTGGCACACTTAGATGATGTTATTGTGTGGTCTGAGCCCCGGCCAGACCACCTACACCACCTTTCGCTAGTTTTTGAATGTCTGGCAACAAAAGACTTAATTGCGCGAATAAATAGTGCCACATGAGAAAAGGGAATATATAATTTTTGGGTCACCTAATTGGTGCAAATGTAAGGAAGCCCATACCAGAACAGCTAAGTCTTGTTGAGGAGTATCCCGTGCCGAACACATGCAAGCAGCTGAGAAAGTTCTTTGGCCTTATCAACTGGCTTCGAGAATACATAGAGAAGTTTTCCATCATTACAACACCGCTCACAGAACTCATGTCACCTAACATACACTTCAAGTGACAAATGCACAACAGCAGAGCTTTGAGGAAGTAAAGCAGAGTTTCCGATAGTGCACTGCACTATCACGGTACGAACCAGGGCGACACTGTACATACAAACCGATGCAAGTGTCTCGTATTTCAACTTTCAGACAACTATGAGCACCACATTATTGACTTCGCAAACACCAAGTTTGGTCCAGTAGAGCGGCTGTATGATGTCAACGAACATGAGTGTCTGGCTGTAGCATGGAGTCACAATAAATACCAAGCAATCCTAGAATATCAGTGCCTCAAGCTATGGATCGACAATCACTGCCTACTGTTGCCACACAGCATGAAGGTTAGCTGGAGTAAGCCGACACGCTGGGCCCTTCTCATGCAGGCTTACAACTCCGAGGTACAGTATGTAGCCGGAGAAGAAAAACAGCTCGCTGACCACTTGTCCCGCTCACTGGGAACAGAGATTGCGCAAGACAATGAGGAGTGGGAGAGTGTCCTGCACCCTCCCCTGTAGGTTTCAGAAAAACATGAGATGTCACAAGTGCAGTGCTCGAACGTCGCCATGTTGCCGCAAGTGCCTATGCTAATAGCAGTAAGAACACATGTGCCGTGTAAAAAATCAGAATACCCTATCACACAGAAATAGGTAACCATGTGTGCCCAATGTGCAAGTGACACGTGATGTGTGCACAACGGTACCTTAGAATCCCGCACAATGTCAACACAAGACACATGGAGGGTGATGTGCCGACTGCAGCCTGTAATTTTGCATTACAATATGCATACTCCAATTACCTCATGGGCCACCCCGGTGCAGAGCAGATGCACCATAATTTTTTAAGGTGTTTTCATTGGCCGGGAGTGTCAGTGAAAGTACGCCATTTCGTACATGAATGCACCGCTTGTAATCAATACAAGAGTAGGCAGACACATGGTATGCAGCAACAACAACCGAGGACTCCGCGCCAGCCATTTGAGACTGTGGCGTTAGATCTGATGGGCCCTGATAGATGTACGTCAAGAGGAAAGAGATTCATAGTGGTAGTAACAGACCTATTTTCAAGATGGGTGGAAGCATACCCAGTGTCGAGTGCATGGGCCCACACTATGGGTAAAGTGGTACAGAACGAATTTTGACTTGCAGGGGCTACTCATGCACTTTGTTAAGCGACAACGGGATCCAGTTCATGGCAGTGTGTGGAGGGATATGTGAGAGAGATGGGGCGTCCGACACATCACCATGGCTATTTACCATCCATATGCCAATCCGACAGACTGTCGCCATCAGGAGTTAAAAACCCAGCCGTGTTTGAGCGTGGGTGAGAATCATGCCTCGTGGTCTGAACAACTGCCCGCAGCCCTCTTCACACTCAGGACACATATGAATTAAGCCACAGGTTTGAAGCCGACCCAGCTGCTCCAGGGTCATGACTTTCCCATTCCCGGAGAGTTCGAGAGTTGGCCAGAGAGCACACCAGCAGTACGGAGGGAAGTGAAAGAAGAGAAGAGAAGTGCGCACATATCGTGGAAGAGGCAAGAGAGAACCAGCGGCCTTACATTTCGCAATGGGTACCTGTGTCATCCCGAACCCCATCACAGCTCCTACCAGGGAAATCTATGTATATCCGATCACACCATTAGTCAGCAGGGCAAAGAGGATTTTGCTCACCACCACTGTTACAGTCACTCCTGATTGTGTGGTCGACCTAGCAGCACAGTCAACGCTCAACACAGAGGCTACCCCCTTCGAGTACACAGCCTGCATTCCTGAGATGACACGTCTGCAGCCCAGTTGAGCATCGGGATCAACATCTGCAGCAGACCAGTCAAAAGAAGGGACTGCATCCGCCAGCCGAGAGAAGACTGCTAACCCCACCATCGAGGCCTCACTGCCAGCTGATGGGGTCATCCTTCCTCGCACTGCATCCAGCTATCCCAGTTTGTCACAGTGGAATGACCAGCTCACTCTCCGGGCCGAGCAGCCCACAAGCTACTGCCCATCACCAGTAGCACTATCAGTCAGTTGGTTACTGACACCAGCAGTCACCCACAACGGGATAACAGCAGAGAATTCAGCAGAGCACAGCTGCGTGTCCAGCCTGACATGCCTGCAGAGCCAACATCCCAGTGACACACTACAAGGAAACGGTCTGCCGGCCATCTACGAGATTCTAGTGGCTGCGTCTCCCGCATGCTTCTCCAAAGAAAGAGGTGCCCCACTACAAGCTGTCACACACCACGCCATTAACACCCAGTACCAGGGGTCACTAAGTAGTGTCATTATTTGCTGCTTTTGAACGAGACAGAGCTTGCCACCACCCCTAGCAGGAAGCAGAAGGTAACATACATTGATTGACGCCAGTGTGTCCATGTAGCTAGTTAGCTAACCCCCCAGTGCTATGCATTGCGTGTCCACACTTAACACAGTGTTACAGCAGTTGCTGTTAGAGTAGCCATACGACAAATCATGCGACGACGTTGAAAAAACTTTAACCCCAACACATCTTATAACAGGTTGGTGTGTCCAGTGCCATATATAGCTTTTGACATTAATTCCTTGTACATCCTAGGGTTAACCGGTATATAAAATGCCTTAGCCTTTGTTTGATCTAAGAGTCTATGTAAGGTAACATAAAGGAGTAGGGCAGGTTAAAGAAGCAACCAAAGACTGAAGCTCCAAGAGCAGGTTGCAAGAAGAGAGCCACACCTTAATAAATTATTGTCGATTTCTTTTGAGTTACATGTTATGCCAATTAGGTAAGGGTAATCGCATTGTTACAATTTCTCTCTCTAGAAATTAAGTGGGCTATACCAAGTTTGTTAAGGGATGGTCTTAATCAAATAAAAGAATTAATTATAATTTCCTTAGTTAATTTACTATAACTACAGCAAAATTCTCTGAACTCAAATTCTCACAATAAATTGAAATCACTTACTGTTCACAATTGACACCAATTAATAAAATTTATAATTATGACAAAGAAATCGATGAAATCGATTAAATCAAATGATTAAAGATCAGTCCCAATATACAGTGAATCAACCTACTCGAATATTATATAAAATGTATCCAAATTGACAGTTCGTGTATTTACAATAAAATAAGTATTACATTTCCATTCAGTCCCACCTCAGTTCAGTTTGTCCCGCCAGTCGCAATGTTGTAGATTCCTCCATGCACCCTAACGTGCAGTAGACTTCACTCGTAGGTTTCACACACTCGCGTCCACTCAAGTCACACACACTTCGCCCATCGCTGTCCTACAAACTCCTGTCGTCGTCCACACTTCATCTCACTCGCGCACACTCGCTAGGCGGCCTCAATCGAAGACTGCCGGCCGCTGGGTTGCGGCAGTATATATAGTGTTTTAGGCCGCCACCTAGAATCTTCCCCGACTCGCATGATGCGTCGCAGATGGCTGAGGTGCCAGCCAGTCTCACCAGAACATAATTGCGCTGTATCGCACCTGTCGACATTCTACGGGATTCCTAGAAGGGGGCAGACAGCCACGAGCACATCGTTCCATAAGAGGGGAGGGGAGGGTGAGCTGGGTATCCGATTATGACGCGGGGCAGCTGAGTGGGCGCTAGCTGCAGCACCAAACAGTATTTATAAATGGAGGGGAGGGCGAAGTGGGCGTGGGGCAGCTGAGTGGGTGCTAGCTGCAGCACCAAACAGTATTTCTAAATGGAGGGGAGGGCGAGGTTGGTATCAGATTATGGCACGGGGCAGCTGAGTGGTAGCTAACTGCAGCACCAAACAGTATTTCTAAATGACGTGAAAATACTTTCTGTCAGCAGTTATGACTTTATATGAGTGAGGCTGCAAGAAAACAAAATAGATACAAATTAAAAAAAAGCATTTCAAAAGACATTAATGAAAAAAAGTTGGAAGAGATCTTTCATCAGTACCAATGGGTTAATATTGATCTTCTTTGCTAAATTATTTGCAGATATTTTCAGCAAGCAGCAATGGACTAAGTAGAGATTGAGCTGTGAGAAGAAAGAAAATGCAAGGGTTCACATGTACTTTTTATTCTTATAATTCTATTTGCTATTTCCTTTGTAGTGGTGAAGTCACTCGTGTATTTTTGTGTGTATACAAACTCAGCCACACTCTGGAAAGAACCCCTTAGCCAGAATATGGGTCTAAAAGCACCCAGCTCTCTGAAAACCATTAGGTTTGAAATTAGAACAGACATAAAAATTGGGCGCTGTGCGACACTAATAACATTTTCCGTGCAGCCAGTCACAGTATTGCTTCAGGGTATTAGAGAGTGAAGTGCTAAAAATGGTGACACAAGAATTGTAGGACAGTGATGCGTGTCCGAATAGCTTGGGCTGGATCACAGTCGTATGGATTAGGATGCACTTCAGTCGGTTGTGCTTACAGGTTGACTTACACCAATTTTCGACTAGATATAGCGGTCGGGCATGTGGCCTTACGTGAGGGAACAAAGTTATAGACTTTACGATTCACTAGTCCCTTCGATTGATCAGGCTCACGACTCGTATTGGAGCTGGACGTAGTTGACGACGGGCGGGAAGTGCTAGCGGTAGGTGACTTGTCGTTGTCGTGCGGACGAGGCGGTAGTTGGATACAGCTGATTGAGTCGTTCGTCTTCGGCTCGAGCGGTAACAAGGGCACGACGTGATATGACACAGAACTCGCCGTTTGAGTCCGCTGAGGCTCTGCTCCAGAAGTTACTATTCGAGATGCCCAACCGGTTCTCCATCTGATTAATTAACCATCTTAAAACAGGATAGCAGGTCGGATGCGTGCACAGAAGTGCTGATGGGAAAGAAGCTGGATTGGTTACAGTAGACGTAGGTTGTGCTAGTGATTGAAATAAGGCGGCACAATCTCGTTCGGCTTGTCGACTAGCTGTGAGTGGTACGAGCCAGCCTGCTGCCAGGCAGCTAGGCGTGCAGCTCTTTGCTCCTCCCTCCTTGCGCCGTGACTCACATTAAATGGCATAGAGCAGGTTTAGCTACTGAGGACCTTGAATCGAGCACCACGGACATGGATAGCCCTAGATTAGTGTTGCCTGGTAACAGTTTTGCCAACGCTAGCTCTGGTGATTTAGAACATCCCCCGCGATTGCGGACTGATCAGAAGCATTGGAGTTGTATGGGTTGCCAAGACTATTCCTGAGTGTGCGATCCCAACCAAGGCTAGGCTGTAGCACTTAAGCAAATACTCCCACCAGCACCCAAGTGCTCCAGTAGGGATACAACTAAGATATACTGTCTCTCCCTGGTTGAGAAGTGCTGCTAGTGGTCGGGGCTCCTCTATTTTTCTCGTCCAGTACCTGTAAACTTGGTAGGAATAAAATTGATGCCCGTCTAATGTTTGTGTATTCAACTTGAAGCCGCCTGAAGGGGAGTCTCCAGTTGTAGCTAATTCGTAGTAATAATTTTTCGTTTCCGGTCGGCGGTACTCGGCTCGAGGTCCTCACAGCAGTTGGTTACAAAGTACTCTATGAACGAGACTCGCAGTTAAGAGAAACATAACCGTGTTTATTAAACATGGTGACACTTGCTCTCCTGCCTAGAAGATCTGGTACTAGGCTACTCGGAGAAGTTAAATACAAACTGTCGAAAATTACATAATATAAACTTAACTCTAACCAGGGTGTCTGTAGCAGCCAAAGAAGTTACGTGTGGTATGTCTGGTAGCTACAGAAAGATTCTGGTAGCTATTGGCGATTGGCGTCACTGGAGCATTTGGTAGCAGTTCTGCAGAGCTCTAACGGCGACGTCAAGGATTGCAGCCTCTGGTGGCTACTGAAGATTGTCGAGTCATTGGCAACAGCCTCTGGGAGGGCTGTTGAAGATCTAGCAGTAGTAGTAGGCTCCAGCACCCAGGTGCTCGGAGAAGACTGCAGAACTTATATAGCAGGGTAGCGCATGTCACAGCGGCCGCGGGGGAGAGCGTGTGACGCCCCTCAGTTGCGAGGTCGGAGTGGGGGTATCACCCTCTGGTCATCTCTCGGCCTTCGTGTATCCTTGGTGACGCTCGTGCATGGCCCAAGGCAGCTGATAGCTTGTTGGTTCACAGTTTTTTTTAGGGTTTTGGAGAAGGAGGGGGGGGGGGGGGTTGATGCACCGCTGTCTTTTGCAACCCCTCGTATCCACGTGTCCGTCCACCCTCCAGGATTGTGGCAGACCACTACTTCCATGTACGAGATGGCACGGGGTTTAAATTTCACGTGTGTATAAGTAGTTCACTAGGGTTGCAATGAGGCGAGTCGTAATCGCTGTAAATAAATGGTATAAGTGGCATGCATTAATTCCCCCCTCCCCTCCAGTTGTTTCGATGAAGACTCATCGCGAAGGTTCGGCGGAGAAAGGCGTAGGCCCCCTCATCTTGAAGGTTTAAGCAGGAGTAGCAATGTATAAGAAGAAAAAAAAAATTGAAATTAGGTAGGCAGGACTCTTAGTGTCGGGCTGCTTGACTGCTGTGTCAGTGCTCGCTTTGTGCTTCGGTGCGGCTGTAAAACGCCGGGCGCATGGCACACTGGCCGGTAGTTCTCTCTCTCTCTCTTCCCTTTGCCTTAGCGAAGCAGAGCACTGTATGGTGCTAATGGATGTTCCACTCTGTGGTGAGGATTAGTGTCAGGAGTGAAGCGGTGTACTGGTTGTCCCAATGACCTACTTCATTTACTGCATGTCACCACAAAAATCAACATGTCGTGGTTATTTACGGGAGAGAATACATACATAAAACCTGAAAGAGAAAACACTAAAAATAACGACATGCTAAATACGAGAAATAATATTAAAGTATGATCAAACTTTACTCGCGGAAGGCGGGGATAAACGCCACTAACTAATCCTGGAGCTTGCTGTAGTGTAATAAAAGAAAAAGGAAAATATTTTGGGAGCAACCTGTAGGTCTTACAGTAAGCTGAACAGTTACGTGTGACAGATTAAGAGTTCGCCAACATCAGCCCTTCCAGCAACTGGGTTAGTGGGCTAGATTATAAAATGCGAGTACACTTCAATAACATGCATGAAAATTGCGGCAATTGGCGCACGGAGGTCACGCTAAATACACATAAATAACTTTAATACATTGGAATTAATATACCTGGCACCGGGTATCATCATCGTGAATATTTGGGAGCTCTGTGGCTCATAGTTCAGGTTCGATTCTTTGGTGGTGCACAGATTTTGCAAACATACATAAACACTAGCTATGATGTGAAACCTAAAGTATAGCATAAAGAGACAGTCCTGCTGAACTGCATTCTTTCTTGTAGATGCCTCTTCACACATGCACTGTAAAAAAAAAACTCGTAGAGATATACACACGTTTACCTATACACCCAGACATAATATTAAAAAGATAACTTCCTCCTGTACCTGTCGGTAGTCCATCTATCTTACCCGTTCATGATGCAAGTTCATAGAATGTTCAAGGCAAGTACACTAGGAAAGGTAGAAGAAAAAAACAGCCCTGCAAAATGGCATTCTTTCTCGCAGTTGCCTCTTCACATGACACTTTAAAACGAATAAAATCATTTAGTTACGTACCTATAGTTTATTCCCCCATGGGAAGCAACTTTTCGGAGCCCTGCTAAATATCTACTTGTAGGCCCGTTTCGTATCCTTCCACCAAATGTAAACAAACACTGCCATGTGACTATGTAGCAGCTGTCAAAATCAATGTTTACATTCCATTGTAAGTGTGCATGTTCGTATACTTTCGCTACACCTAAAAATTAGCATTAAAATGTGATTTCTACTTTTATACCTGTCAAATGTGTTGTTTACGGTTTACAGCTTTTCAAAGAATTCTTGTCATATCCCAAAATCATTCCGTACGAATATTCACAGCTTAGGCTTCTAACATCATTTAGGTAGGCTTTATAACGTTTTTAAAATGCCTGAATTGAAGACAATTCTTATTGTTATTTTACATAAACATATTTGTTTTCCACGACGTAGCTCAATACATGTTAGTATTTTGCAGTTTAACACTGTTACAACTGCGAGGTAAAGGGCTGCACTAATTGTAATTATCCTTTTGTTATTGATATGTGTTGGGTCATTTCTTTAAAAGGATGGACTCAGTTGGAATAGAGGCACATTAAATTCAAGCACGCAACTCGCGTTGCTCATTTTGTTATACAAACTTTAAAAGATAGCGACGAACATGCACACAAATATGCCTATGATAACTTTTATTCCGCTCAAATTTCTATGTATTGCTACTTAATGTTTATTGAAATTTATCAGGTTGGGCTTACTATTTTTCTTCTGGGATTGTGGCAAATTACGTTACACAACTGTGTTTCAAACCCCTTAGACCAAAGGTACAACGCTGTAATAAATAAACAGACGTGGATGTAAATAAATAACCTTGTCATAAAAACAGTTCACATTTAAAACGTATAAATAGTGCTAATCAAATATTTGAAATCACGCACACACAGGGCCAGCGTAGCGACGATGCACAAAGGCACGCCATTTCACAGACGCAATGATTAATGAAACACACGTCACAGTATATTTATTACTGTCGTGGAAACAGATTTATCACAACATCGTAACTTGCCTACGTAGGTATAAAAAAACACGTCTAAAAACGTGTGTGGTAATTTGAAGTATTTTTCGGAGTAAGAATAATTTATGTTTTGTTTGGCAAAAAGCAACACGCCATGTCATGGCTCGTCACGTCTGCCAACTTCACTTGGTAAACGCCCCGCCATCATATATCGACGTCCAGGTCCTTGGGCGAGTCTCAACCTCAGCTGCGGGTGGCGCACTAGGTGGTGTTTAGGGGGAGGTATAAACGTTCTTGCTGCCTTCTGTGGCGGCGTGAGAGCTGCGGGACCCCATGCTCAGCCTCGACTGCGGGTGGTGCGTCTCGCCGTAGGGCCGGGTAGTTGGAGGCGTCAACGGTTTCGGCGTCCAGGTCCTGTGGCGAGGCAGTGTGAGGGAGAGGGGATCTCGACCTCAACTGCGGGAGTTGCAACAGGTGTCGGACAGTCGGAGGCATCGACGGTCATGGTAACTTCTGTATCTGTGGCTGATTGAGTGAGACAGATCGGGTCTCACGTCCTCGATGGCGCCGATGAATTGTGAGCTGGTTGCGAGTTCGTTGTCTGGTGGTCTAGTAGCATGGGTAGGCACTCTTGTCGGTGCTCGAGATCACTCTCGTGAAAGGTGGAATGACCTTGATTTCGGGCTGGAGAGTTGTACCAGGTGAGGGGTTAGGCGCCCGGGTTGGTTCTACTCCCCTTACCGAGGGTGTTTCCAACCTTTCGCTGATGCGACTAGATTGGCAGGGTGTCTAGCGGTCTTCATGGTCTCGTGGGCCCCGCCATGTCACTTTGGAGCAGCTCGGGATCGTTGTCACTTTGTGCTGTGATTTTGTCAGCTTAGCTGCGTGGCGTGGATGGCAGTGATCTTACGCTAACTGCTCCTGAGCATGTTTCCCCGTCTGGCCTCCATGGTGGCATGTAGCTGAGTGCTCGTTCGATGCCAAAGGGTCTTACTTCAGGCGGGCTAACGAGTCCTGGGTCGAGTTCTGGAGCTGTCCTTCGGGGTTGTGGTTCATCCTCATTGTCGGATTCCCCTGGTGTTTCCCCTACGTTATCGGTGTGCTCTACTAGTGGTATGTCCCCCCGGATAGGGAAGTATTTGACCTTGTGTGGCCTTCCTTATTCTTCCTCTGACGTCTTCGGCCCAGTAGACATTGTCCCGTTTGCCGACAATACAGAACGGCCCGTCTCATTTGTCAGCAAGGCCAGCACTAAACTGATTGCTGGCCTTGCTGAGGGGATGTGTTCGGAGTAACACAGTTTCCCCAAGGTTGAACTCTCGTGTTCCCCTGTCATGGGTTGTGGGTACTTGTTACGGAAATACTCATCCTACGCTTTATGGGCAGTGGTAGGGCGAGCCAACGCAGCTAGCTGGGTGTCGTTGGGCTGAGGCATGGTGGTGAGTTCACTGTCCCACTGCCAGTCACCTGGTCGGCGTAGGTTCAGTCCCAGGAGGAGGGTACTTGGACTGGTGTCTACTGCTTTGTTAATATGACATAGGGCAAACAAGATGGTGGGAATATATTTACCCCAGTGTCTGTGGTCATTCCCCACACTGACATGGAGGCATTTCTTGATCTCTTGATTCCTCCGTTCAGTAGGGTTGGCCTAGGGGTGGTATGGTGACGTCGTCCACGTTTCGACTCCCCATCCCTGGCATGCTGACTACCATTGGCGACTCGTAAACTAGTGCCATTGTCAGTCAGGATCGCCTTCGGATATCCCCAAAGTGCGAATATTTCTGCTTCCATTTTTCGCACTATGGGGACTGTTTCTTGGCTGGGCAGAGGGAATGCTTCCACTCACCTGGAGAATTGACCACTAACGACTAAGAGATAGTGGTTTCTCTTGGTGCTCCTTGGGTATGATCCCATTAGGTCGACGGCTATATGTGTCCACGCCGTCTTGGGTCTCCTTGGTTGTGCAGTGGTAGGAGGGACTGGGTAGGCCTTGCCGCAGCAGCACGTAACACAATTGTTGATGTACTGTCGGATGTCGCGGCTCATTCCATTCCAACTATAGCAAATCCCAATATCTAGTAGGGTTTCTCGGGTCCTCGGATGTCTGGCCTGGGGGTGGTCGTGGTGGTGGCTGCAAATGTCTGCTCGCAGCTGCTGCGGTAGCTAAATTTTCCACAGAGCGTTAGGTGGACCACTTCGCGTCCACATGACGTCATTCTGAGCTTCAAAGTGCTGTGGATGCCGGTTTACATTGGGGTCCTCCTGTTGGCTTATCGAGATTTGATTTAGCGTAATCTGTAACTGGAGGAGAAAGATCTGCTCATTATGGCTTCATTCTACTTGAGGGGGAGGGGACATCTTTTCCCTTTCCTCTTCCTCAGCTTTTTCCTCCAGCGTAGGAAAGCGGGACAGGGCATCTGGCAGGTCGTTCATTTTTCCTGGGCAGTGCTGTACCTTGAAGTTGAATTCGGTGAGAAACATATCCCACCGACCGAGCTTGGCTTTGCTGTTTTGTGACTCGTGCAGCCATTGGAGGGCTTTCAAGTCCGTTTGCATGATGAAGTGCTGACCTTCTAGATAGTATCTGTACTCATGCACTGCCCAGATGATAGCCAAGCATTCCTGTTCGTTTAGGTTATAATATTGCTTTGTTTTGTTGAGGCAGGTGGAGGCATACACTATCACACGGGGTTGGTTCTTGTTGTCCAGCTGATAGAGGACAGCTCCCAGTCTGTTCTGGCATGCATCGGTTTGTAGGATCAATGTTTGATCTCCTTGGGGTTGGTGTAGCTGCTGTATATTTCCGAAGCTTGTTTTCAGCTCATGGAAGGCTCGCTGTTGCTCTGGTCCCCATTGCCAACGTGTGTCTTTTTCCAGGAGTGGATGTAACGGTGACATGAGTTGCGCAATGTTCGGCACAAAGTCGCGTAGACAGAATTTGTAGTGCAGGTATCTAGGAGGGTTAACTGCATTTCTACATTAGCACATTGGTTTTTCAGCACCTGTGTAACCTGATTGGTAGTTGCTTCCAAATTTTGTTGTAAATTTACTACAGTGGTAGTTGCTTCCAAATTTTGTTGTAAATTTACTACAGTACGATTAAAATTTTTCAATTTAGTTTTGGTAGTAAGTTTATTCTCTTTAAGTTGTGTTTCTACTGTAATTTCTAAATTCGAAATTTGTGCTTGAACCTCAATCAGTTCCTCATCCTGTTTGTGTAATTGGACTTGAAAATTTTACAATTCATGTTTTAAAAATGACACTGATTATGACAAATTTTCGACCTGAATAGATTGTGTGCTCTTTAAGGTCATAAATCTACCGTAATGTCAGAAGTTATTCGTAGCTGCATCTACTGTATCATTTTGATTAGTTGCGTGTTATTATCGGCTTCCAGTTTATATACAAAGTTAGATTTTGGAATTTACTTTGTCACCGCCTACATGTGTGTCACACTAAGAAACAGTTACCGTAAGTGACGAATCTATTTCCCCATTTCCAGTAGAAGAGTTACTACTGTTTCTTCCAGGCATATGTATAATTTGTATGGGCACCATGGTTTGTAGTTCCGTATTCGTTGCGTCCCTCACAGAACTCCTAAGGAAATAGCCCTCTTCCCCTTTGCTCATGGTAAAACCAGGGGAAAAAAAAAGAATATTTTTTGGCCCCACGTTGTGGCGAAACTTTCCAAACTTTCTATGAGGGGTCCCTACAAGGGGCACTACTAGAACCAGTGTAAAACTAACAATAGCCTTTCACCCTAAGATATGTATGTATAAACTAACCACCTAAGTTAGGCATGTATGGGCGTTAGGCGATAAGGTTGGTGTTTAATATAAGTATTCCTCAGTTTTATCTGAGAGTGGGTTTTAATAATAGAAAAGTATTGAGAGTAAACGAGTGTGAAATTCCAATTAAAATAATTCACAATCATAACATATGTATGATGCAGTATCAATGAATATTCTAATATATTACTCTGCAATATATTTATCACCATCAAGTGGATAAAGTAGGACAGGGCAAACACAACAAATAAAACAAACTTTCTGCAACATGAAACAATAGACAAAAGAAAATTCACCAATATTCAATTCAAATAAACTTGCTTTAATGAATTATGTGTAGCATGATGGGTGATACTTCCCCCCCCCCCCCCGCCACCCCCAAAAAAGTTAAATTAAATTGTTTTAAATTACTAATTATAACTATTAAATATACAGACTCATCAATTACAATACTTAAGCTAACATTACTGATTGGTAGCATATTAGACTGCCTTAAATAACTAATGGGCTATTGCAGTAGGAATATTCTAATGATAACAATCATTGAAAATAAAATACACTGTCCTCAATTTAAATTTTTCAGTAAATTTCTAGGTTTTTACGCTGAAAAGTTTATTTATGGATACCAACACTTAATTGACTTATGAATGTGATTTCAGAATTTTCAATACATCTCAACTAAAATAATCAAGCAAAATGTATCAAATTGTAGTTTTTCAACTCAGCAACATTTTCAACATAAACTTCTATAAATTCCACACAATAATTGCAAAATTCTTGCAGTGTAATATATAGTCCTTTATTAAAAAAGAAAGCTTCCAAATTTAAAAAAAATTCTCAATAAATGAAAAATATAGTAAAATACTAATACATAGAGCATAAGACATTGCAGAGAACAATTGCAACTTAATTTTAGTGACATGGATAAAATTTCAAATACAAATTTGAAAAATAAATTGTGTTATGTTTTAAAGGTTAGGCGATCCAAACATAGCAGATAACTGTTTAAACATTGAACTGAAGTAAAATTAATGTACGGGGGTTGGGGCATAATTCATGGCAACTATTAAATTTTGTGACGAACTGTTATCTGTGTACGTAATGGTATGTGTCATGGTCCCAGTGCGCATTGACAATGTCAAATGGCGCAGGGTTGGCCTGTACGAGCGCAGAGCGCAATGTGAAAACAGTTGTCCGGTGACCCCTGTGCCAGATGGATGTAACCCGTTTTGAGCAGCGCTCGTACATCACAATAGCCTATCTCTGTAGGAGAACTGCCAGAGAATGTCACAGGGAATTGGTAGAAGCTGTTGGGAATATTGCCCTGCCATACTGGACAGTCACGAGGTAGGTAGGAGCATTTCAGCGAGGACGTGCACAATTGTTGGTGTGTTATTTATTGTCCATACATGTAGTGCTTACCTTATCCAGTCATGTGTCTATTTCACATTATCCACACGTGCCAATATTCTCACACTACAACATAGTTGCCATGACTTATGCCCCAACCATTGGGGGAAAAAAAAAAAACTGTGATGAATCATTGTGGGTTACCAATAGCTTGTTTCATACACTGCCTTGTAGATATGGTGTTTTACGCTCGCTGTTAAACTGCAAAACTGTTACAATTAATGTCATTGTCCTGTAAGTTGCATTTCGCATCACATCGGGGTCACCACATGTGAACATACGCATTGTGTGTAATGAGTACTTAATACGAATGTTTGAGAACTATTTAACTATCATCTAGAGAACTACTTCATGTACACAGACAATAACATAAAAAATACACAATAACAACCAGGTCAAAGAGAGTACAGCAAGAGGTCCCATCTGTTGTCTTTGTCTGTTGATGCATTGTCAGCAGTGCCACAACCCTTATAAAATTAAATGAACACAATATATATGACATAGATAACACTTACAATAACTGAAACAAAAAAAAAAAACCATGTACTGGCAACTCGGTGCCTTAAGAATGCATAGTTCTTTACATAGTGGTTTATCCTGTGTCTTTCAACCTGTAAAAATGCAAGAAATACCATAAATTAGTATTTATTACACCACAGTGATTATATGTCGAAAATTAATTGTTGTAGTTATGTTTTTCATTCTGCTGGTGGGCGAGTTGATTATTGGATGAAGGGGGCTAGGTAGCCATGCCTGAATTATTACAATTACAGAGGAAGGAATATTACATGATACTCAACTTTATTGCTTGTGTAATAATTATGGCTAAACATTTTCGTGTATAAAGACACTGTCATTGCACAGGTGGCAAAATGTGTGTGTGCAAGGAGGATGCCGATGGAAATGCAGGCGATGGGACAAACGATCGTTGAAAAAGTGGGACATGGTACACATCACTTACTAAGCTAAGTTGAAGTACAATTTAACTATGATTACTGGTTCACTCTGTTTCACCACTGTCAAAACGTGATTAACTTAAACTTGCCTGAGTTTAATTTTAAACACACAATTTTGGCTATGTAACTTCTTAAACTCTGCTTGATGGAAATATGGCTACCTAAACATTTTATGATTCTTTGGAGGTATGAGAAAAAATTCTGTAGACATCATCATTGCGACCATAATATTAATTTCAGTTACTGCAATGTGGTTTTCTTTCCAATTTTTTTTAATGATTACATATGAAAATGTAAGTTACATTAGCTATGTAAAATAAACATGTCACAAGCACTTTTTATACGAAATTAATACTGAATATTTTGTATGTTATGTAAAACTGTGACATTTAAATGTAGTTTGTATTTTACTGGTGCTTTAATTAAGCAATGGGGACTGTATTTGCGAGTATAACAATGAAGTCTAGTTAAATTGTCTGTTTGCGACAATTTGCACATTGCAGTTATAACAAACAATTTGATGTATGTCGAAATGAACATGTTATATGGTGATCTCAATGGATTCATAATAAAATCAAGTTATTTTAATAATTACTAATTTCCGTGTCCCAACATTCAAGTACTTTTATGCCAATATGGCTAGCAAAAATGGCTTGGATTGGATATGAGGTTAGAACACTGATTAAAATACAAGTGATTTGATGTCTTGATGTGCATTCCTCCTTGCTATTAGGGGGATACAGGTTAGGGCACTGACCACCCTCCTTGGTGTGCCGGAGGAGAGGGGAGTCAAACCCCAAGTGTGAGGCACATGGCGACGTTTCCCGCCCAGGGAGTCCGATCTTTCTACAACTAAAGTTACCAACAGGCAGGACGCCAGCTGTCCCGAGGAATATGAGTGGTAAAATAAATTATATTTAAGCGAGGATGACGGTGGTGATGGGCGATCTGGCCGGAGATATAACAGCTATCTGCAGAGGCCTCGTCGGGTGGCGTGCGGGGATGTAGTTGGCAGGGGAAAGGTTTACACGAGATTTGGGAACGATGTTAGGCGGGAGTTGAACCCGGAAGAGTTTTCTCAAAGCCAACTTTATCAAACAAGTTTGATAAATCCTTCTTTAAAGCTGCTACCTGGGGAGCAGTTACACTTGCTACCTGTGGGGGAGTTTCTGGTTGAGTAGGACGTGGTGGTTCCGATTCGCTTTGCGATCAACAAGCACCTTACAAGAGATCGTAGGGGGACACTTGTGTGGGAGGTAAAATAGTTGAGTAATTCAGGGGTAAGTCCTCTGGTTCCGTAAGCGGAGGTTCTACCTTACTGGGGGTTGTAATGTTTATCTCGGCAGTAACTTGGCGTTGTAAGGCACGTCGTTCTCGATGCCTTATGCGGCTCTTAACACTACCTTGTTTACTGTGCATGAGTAAAGCCGTCTGCCTTTCTGCTGATGTAAAGTCCTGGGGTATGACTTTGGCAGTCGCCCCTAAGGCCCTGTCGTACAGAAGTGCGGTCTGGTATTAGGACTACATTGAGGGTAAACAAGGAAACACCGGAAACCCAGGAGCAGTGGTATGTCCTTGTGGACTCAAAATATTTGCAAGCTCCATCACCTGTGAAGTTCGGTGTGCAAGGTTATTCCTCAACGGGATATTTAATTGCACAGATTTCTGGGGAGGGGAAGAAGAAGAAAAGGAGAGAAAAAAAAGTTAATTACTCAAGTGAACAAATAAATTTCACGCAATATTTATTACGCTAAAAGAAAGGGGTGGACAGTCCCGGCTGACTTATACAGAAATAAGCTAGCTAAAATATTAATAATAAATATTTATGCTATGGAAACAGGCAAAGGTGAGACTGGTAAAACTAATTTTAAGAAATGCATAATACTAATTTTCAAATTTACGCAATTCACAGTATCTCCTCAACTACAGGGTTATCAGGGGGCGTTAGTATCGCGATGACCTGCTACCGCTGGAGTCAAAGGAAGTTGACTGTGGTAAACTGTAATGGGATGCAGGATATCGGATTATCTCTGGGGGGGGGGGGGGGGGGGAGGGGGGAGAGGGAGGGGGAGAGGGAGGGGGGAGAGGGGGATATATATATATATATGCCCTTGTGGTCAGCTGGTGTGGACGAGCCTTTGCAAGCTGCAGGGGTTGTGCTGCCTTCACAAGTGGCTGGTATGCTGCCTTCTCAAGCAGCTGGACTGGTGCTACCTTCTCAAGCTGCTGGGCAGAAGTTCGAAGCCATTTGCAGGCTGAGGAGAAGAGAGAGGTCTTCTTGGAGACCAAGGAGAGCTCACTGACCTATGCGGCCAGTGAGCCCAGCATCTCTGCTGGAGCATGGTTCTGGACTTCCTTATATACATAAAAATCCAGTGATCAGCGATTTTCTGGGGGTGTGGGGTAGAGTAGCCTTCCAACGCAGGGGTAGGTTTATCGGGATTGCGGCAGCGCCACTCATTTTTTATCTCCCCGCTTGGAGGCGACGATAAATTAAAACACCTCTTTCTGAGGCTGGCGGGATATGACGTTACAAGGTCACAGGGGTGCTGCCATCTCTTGGGTTTGCTGGAACTTCTTCTGCGGCTATCTGTAGGGTAGTGGTTCATCAAAAATATTTAATTTATTCATAGGGGTGGCACTTGCATGCGGGATTTCGGGCGGGCTGTACATTTCATAGTTGAATGCGTCAATTACTTTAACGTATGCAGCTGTCCATCATGTTGACTCTCCCTGCTCAATACGTGAAATTACATTTGCCACTGTTACTGACTTGACCCGAGTTCAAGTCCCTCGTAGATGGGGTGAAGTCGCCCGTAGAGCACGTATATGCGCTGCGCAGCATGTGGCATGTGTCAGTCTTTATACTTTCTCTAACCAATTTGTAATGCAGTTTGATTAAATTAAAATTGGTAAAAGACAAATAAGTAGTCTACCTCATCTTTAGTCTATGGTCTGCGCATGTACCCAACATTGATCTACCCCAAAGAAATACAACTGTCAATGGTCAACAATGATGAATGTGTTGATTTATTTCTAAATTTTTAAATGACAAGGACTATTATAGTGATGAAATACTTTTATCAATTTGAATTTAATCAAACTGCATTAAAAATTGGTTAGAGGAAGAATAAAAACATCTCGAAACACTTGTTTACGAAACAGCTTCAAACCTCAAATCTAATCCATGCCATTTTTGCGAGTCGTATTGGCAGAAAAGCAGTTCAATTTGGGGCATGGAGACTGGTTATGTGCAGCCAGCAAGATCTGCATACTTCATCTTTAGTCTCTGTTCTTACTCACAGATTATTTATTTTTCTGCCAGGATTTCAAAAAAACACAACTCATACTACATAGACTTGACGCATGAAGCATTTCCTGACTATAGCACTCACTCGACTTTGCTTCATCTGAACTTGCCTTCATTTCAATAAGGCGGGGTTACAACCGTACTGAAGGCTGGTCACGTGGCTATAGGGTATGTCCTTGCAACGAGAGCCTTATTACAGACACGTCCGTCCAGAATAAGTCAGACGTCATGTCACCCTTCCAAAATGAGACTGTACTATTGGCCAGGCAGCCGAGACTGCTCCCTAAGATCCTGTAGTTCTACGGCACGCCAAAGGATGGCACCACCAGTATCAAGGGATAATGCTTGCTGCACCAGCAGACAAACATAGCAGATGACTCCAGCAGACAGGTTCGAGGGGCGGTGCTTGCCACCCATCCGCACCCCTGCATCTCAGATGGCCCGCGGACAAGGAGAATATAAGTCCATGCGCCACCAGAAGACATCAGTACACCTTGCTCCATCCACCGCTCTGAACTGGGCCAGAAGGAGCCTACTCCAGCAGCTCGCTCTACCACTCTTGGTGCTAGAGCTCTCTGCTGACCACCAGGTCCTCACAATCTCCCAGAAGCTCTTCAGCGACTTCAACAACGCCTTCAAGACCTTCCAGAGGGTCTTCACCACCAGCTCCTGAAGATGCAGTCAACCTCCTTGCCTTACCTGTTGGTAACGGCAATTGCGCTAAGACTACCACCTTTGGTAGTGGTTCTCGACGGTCCCTTCTGGACCTCACGCTCATCTTACCTACTGGTAACAGCAATAGTAACACCACTACCCTTCTGGTAGTGATCCTCAACATTCCATTCTAGACAACAGTTAGAGTTAGTTAGGTTCAGTTATTTTCATACCTACCTAGTCAGATTGCCTTGTTCAGTTAGGACCGGGTCTTCTTCAATTGGATTCACTTAGTCTAACTTCCGTTCAAATCAAGGATAATTTTAGGAGGTACTATGGGTCACCGTGTATATTCTTAGAATACATACATATTCTCGTTTACTTCTGAGTGCTCATTTCTTAGTGTACTGTGTTAGTCCTGCGTAGAAACCACACCTACTAAAGTGAAACTGGAGACAGTGATCAACCAAGTATGAACGATAGTGTAGGAGTGTGGGTTCCCTTCACCGGGACACACATACGTCAAAACACACCCAGTAGATGGCCACCCATACTGTACACCAGGTATACAGTAAGGTAGAGCCGCACCACTATAAAGACTTCCACAAGGCGGCTAGTCGGCCAGGCCAGCTTATACTCCGTCCACTGCTTTGAACTGGGCCAGAGGGAGTAAGAGTTGGTCCTGTAGGTCTGAAGACTTTGGACCCACACCCAAGCATCATTGATGCGTAGCCACAGGAAATCCACTTCTCTGAACTGGGCCGGACAAAGGAGCACTGGGTACTATTGCCTGTGTGGCTGCGACCTTGGAAGTACACAAAGCTGGGGACCATCATCACCTGCTTCACTCTTGTGAGACTAGTAGTTGTACCTTCCTTATGGCATACATTCGGAAGAGTGGTTTTCAGCGAAAGATAAGAAGGGCAGCTAATGCCTCCAAAGTCAGCCTGAATTGCAACCTATCTCCAACTGCACTTTGCAGCATAACACCAAAGGGCAGAGCTCACGCCACCCACCAGCTGGAGAGGCCTTACCTCCCAGCTCCCTCCCAACACTTGTTTCCAGTACTCATCATGACCGCCAGGTATACTCACCCGATAGCAGTTGCTATCCGCAGGGGCGAGGAAATACCCTTTGGCATCGCCAACCCCTGGTTTGGGAGACACCAGGCCACCAGCCCAGCCAGAGCCCTGACCAGCTCCATCAATAGCAACATTGCCTCAGCACCAGGTCACAGCAGCAGCAGCAGCCAGCCAGCCAGCCAGCCAGCCAGCCACAGCCACCGCAGCTGGGACAGTAGTCACCCCGGACCTAGTAGACAGGCCACGTGCCCTGCTCTCTACACCAGCTGTGCTCTGGTCCATCACCACAATTAACTGAGGTCATAATATCTTGTGTTACTTGCGACACAAACAAAATTGTAATTGATAGCAACGACCCAATCAGTCAAAGGTTGTCACACATCAAGGATTTTGGTGGCACACAACATGGGGCCACAGCTTCAATAGTTCAGACTAAGAACCAGAACACAGCCAGCCGACCCCGAGATCTAGTGACCTAGCCGGAGTCTTAAATTCAACTCAAACGGACTTAGAGGAGTCCCAAAACACCTTGTGGCACTAAAACAAACTGCTAAAACAAACTAGCTGCAATGTCAGGCTCCAAACAGAGTCTCGCCGATGACCTAGAAGCCACCATGGCTGAAGCCACTCTCGACTGCTGCCATATAGCCACATGCCCTGGCACGGGTGCAAATGTGATTATATGTCACACTACCAAGCATGACGCAGATGAAACCAACAAGCAGAGCCGATGAGTCAGAAGACCCCTGAGAGCCTTTGCCTCAGTTGACCGCCCAGACCACACCAGTCCAGGAGGCATTGTCCAAACCAAGGCCACACATCAGAGGACGCCAAAGCCAAAACCCGCACATCACCTCTCCTGTTTGGGAGGATCTGCCACCATCAGTCGAGGAGTTAGAGGAGCATCAAGAGCCTGTACTTCAGACAGCTACCCAGATCCTGACACCAGGTGGTATATAAACCTACTCTCGGACCCATCAGTCCACACGGTAGGATGAGCCGAGCCGCCACGGTGAGAAATGTGTGAAGTAACTGTGAATGGCCTATATCTTTTATCTTCTCTTAATTTCCACTTGCATTTTTGAAAAATAATCTTCAGGCAGAAATCAGTAATAGTCTTTGTAATGATGTTCATAAAGCACATTTTAAAGGCCCCTTAAAAATATCATTACCACTTTGCATCACATAGCTATGTCAGTAGGGTGACTTGAATATGAATATAAATCATGATGCAGAAAACACGATAAATACAACTTTTATTAGAGAAAGTTTCCATATAATTTCTCAGCAAATTGCAAGCAACACGAGGAGGAGATTTTCGGAAACTTGCACTTTGCATTAGTGAACAAGCTAACTATGATGCACTTGCAAGGTTTCTTGGTCAGATGTGTAAGTTTGTGGGATACCACTCTGGCCCTTCTCTGCCAGTTTCACCTCAGTCTGTCCCAGGTCTTGTTCCAGTCCCCGCCAGCTTCTTGCCAGCAGGAACTCACTGCCAGGCTGCAGGATACTTGACACAGTCAGGTCTCCCTTCAGCGAGACTGTGTTGCTCTGGTTATCTTCTGCACACTGGGAAAAATTTCCCATGTGGCGCAACTGACCAGTGATGAGTGAGACATCTCCCATCTCTGCATCACTTTCTAAATCTTTAGCCTCCATGTGATGTTTTCCACCTGTAGGCAATTCATTAGAGAAATATTAATGCAACATCAGAGTTAATTTAAACAAATATAACTTACAAATCTAATGTTTGCTTTTAGCTGTTTTGAACTGCTGCAAAATTCTGTCTAACTCTAATGCCTCACTAACCAATGTAAAAGTTCAGAAGTAAGACATGATTGTGAAGAGTGGATCTGCATTTTGGTGCATACTATGTCCCAGCCAGGTGGATCCCCACACACCTGCAGTAAGGGACAGTAAGATGTTTTATTTCCCTAATTCCCTGAATTCTCCATACAGTGGTCCTGGGCCCAGAGGTGGTAGGGGTGGCAGTCAACAGTGGAGTATGAATCCAAAAATTTAGAAGAAAATATCATATTTACTCAAATCTAAAATGCCATAAATTCTAAGATGCACTCATTTTAGTGCTTAAAATGTCTAAGAAAAATTGACATGTGAATCCAAGATGCACTTTGAATTTAGTATAACAACTAACATGTAAGCTCTGCACCCCTACTCCTCTCAAAACACGTCACCTTGCCCAACCTAGGCATTGTGAACGACTGCTACTTGTGAACCTGTCTTTTGACAGGGACAGCGAAAGTAGAGTTCAAACACACAAATGTTTGTATCAACAGAAAAGTTTCTTGTGTACTTAAACTATATTTCATTTCAGAATTCTTGCACAAAGTAAATTTATTTAACGTCCCGTTTCTTATGTAACGTAATTTGATTGCAAAGCCCCAATTATTGTTTAATGTAATTTTATTAAATTTTCATATTCTCGTAAGACATATAGTTGCTACGTTTATACATATTTTAGATAACCTCTTATGTAAACATTAACTTCTTCACAGATAATATATCACTACCCCTAGTTATGAATAAGAAAATGGTATTCCAATGATTATTGATACAAGTGTGATCATTAGAGCTCTCCAATGTCCACTATTTTTTTACAGTGTTTACCTATTAATCTGTCATCAAACTTACATTTTGGCGAAAAATATATTCTACAGGTAAGTTACGTTGTTTCTGCTGGTGAATTTTGTATTAACAGTATTAAAAAAATGTATTTAAAGACTTGTGGAATTAAAACCACTAAATTTATTTATACTGACATTTGTTGAATATGTTACGAATGTAAGTCACCATCAATTGTAAGATACTGTTCATTTTCAGATCTCTACAAGTCACAAAAAGGTGCGTATTAGAAGTGAGTAAATATGGTAGACTACATGGTAACAACAGGCATAAGATAGCCATAAACACTATTGATAACTATGTACTGTGAAAACAACTGATACCCTGGCTCAAGGGAAAAACCACCAGCAAATCTGACAAGAGTCCACAAGGACCTGAGTGAGCTGCTGAGAGAGGTCCACACCTATTTGCCAGATACCCCACCTTCCAGCTCTAATGCACCTCAGGTACACAAGGGTCTTCCACCACACTGGTGGACACTCTGGCAGCACTAGCAGAAGCATTCCTACAGCAAGTGCAAGCCTGTTTCCTACAGCAAAGAGTAAGCAAGGGTCTGAAAGCTTCCTTCTCCTCTAGGGAACCATACAGACCATACATGTCACACTAACAGCAGCTGAAATAATGTAAGATCATCTTGCGGAAGTAGCAGTCCCTCCTGCCCATGAACCCTAGTCTCAAAAGCCAGTTGTTAGGACTGCGAGAACCGTCATAGCATATTTCAAGAGAGGCAGGCTCATGTCTCCACCTTGATACACGGTTCCCTAAATTTTTGTTTCTCAAGAATAACAACAAATAAACATGTGTGCCACATTTTTAAAACTTTAAACGCATATTTACACAGAGCATTTAGTAATAATATGTTGTACATAATGATTTCTTGATAACTACATTCAAGAAAACAAAGAGGGGAAGAGGAAAGTATCAATCACATGAGCAGCTAAAAGTTGACTGGTAGTGAACAAGAAGTAAATGTGAGATGAGATATGGCAACATAAATCATTGATTTTAATACTCAGAAATAAACAGTCTGTTCAGTTGCAGGCCTTCAGCTTTTGACATTTTGACATTTACATTTCCAACAAGGACTAACAAAGGCTGCACAGTTTTCAGAAATAAAAGTTCCTGCAGTTACATAACAAGGCCGTATCAT